>CM036944.2:4009197-4275711 GCA_020352615.2 Yoshiicerus persimilis | reverse complement strand
TAAACGAGCCACAGGAGAGAAAAGCTTTTGATCACGAAGTTTATATTCGAAATTATGCACAAGGTTATGAAACTTAGTTTTGCATCTTTTGGTAAACTTGAATTTGGTGGTATTCTGTTTTCTTGATTGTACTGGAGTATTTTATTCCAGCAAACAATTATTTTTGGACTCATAAAACTCCAAATGAAGTAAACAGTGATGCTCAACCCGTAAATTAGAAGAGCCATTGACACGGAAATTAACAGCGCAAATTTTTCAGCGTAAGGCAAAGTAACGACATATCCAAGTTCTAATAATTGCAAAATACTTACAATTACACTTTGACAAGAAATAAAATGCACAATTGCACTCAATACTGTAACAACACCTCCGAAACCGTAAAAAGTTATTTTCATATTGTTAGCATGGACTTTCAATGGTAAATACCCGATGTAATTTGAAAATTGTAAAACTTTTGTTAACTTTTCCAAATAAAACATTTTTATTCTCAGCACTGCTCCGAATGCAGCCCCTTCTAATTCCTTTTCTACTGATACAAACATATTCTCACTTTAAGTGTTTTAAGAGATATCTATATTTACCTAATTAGCAAATGGAACATTCAAAAACATTTAAGATACGATCAATAAGAAATATTTATAGTGCGCTTGCTAATTAAGTGGCAAACAAAAGAAATCAATTTTATTAGCGAATGACTTCAATATTGTAAGAAGAGTTATTTTCCCTTAGTCGCCGAAAAGAAAACCAATCGGAAACTCATACAAAGAAAATTGCCTGCCTCGTGCCAATTCTATTTATCTAACAAAGTACATAGGTTCAATGTCACAAATTAGTCACTACAAAATAAGTGATTGTTTGTCATGTATCAACAAAAACGAAAAAAGCAACTCAAAAGAGAAATATTATTGTAAAAGTTTTCCAATCGCAATTGGGCAGCTGCCCTTCGTTATTAGACAAATACTTATCGTAATAGTGTTTTCACACGTGTTTTATAGTTTTCATGACGAACTTCATTTCAATGCGAGGAGCACCATCGAAATCGGAGAAGATTTTTGTCCTGCTTCCCTTTTAGTTAATAGATGAGCGAAATTGAGAAAGAACAACTGTGTACGTTATCACGGTGCTAACAATCTAAAACAAAAATAAATCTAATATTATAATGTTATCAACATAAGTAAAAATTTTTAAAGTACTACTACTACATACAAAAAGTTAAAGATTTTTAATACTGAAAAAGGTTTTCCATTACAGAGGTAATTGTTTTCCTGTCCAAAGAAAAGAATCCATATCCACTTAGTTCATAGTCCAAATGAGTGACATAAAGCTTCAGAGAGAGAAATTCTTTGCCGTGGCTTTCCAAAATTGTAGATTTCAAATTTTCCAGCTAATTTTCAAAAAAGAAATTATTTTTATACAAAATACACAATTATTTACAAAGTAAAACGGGTTAAACTGACCTGCCCAGAAAGCGAGTTGCAGCAGTCAATTAGAGATAATGTTTGAATAACACTTACAAGAAGAAGCCAAAATCCAAAAATAATTATCGTATTGTAAGTTGCATAAGTAATGCAAAAGAAAACGACGATGCATGTCAAAATGGTGAAAAGTGTTATATAAACAAAAATAAAGGGAGAGACACTATTTTTGAAAAATGTGAAGATCTTGGTCAGCGAAATCAATTGGTTTTGTAAATTGACAATTTTCAACGATTGGAGTTTAGATTTCTTTGGTATTATATTCCAAATTAGTTTTTCCCTACTGTTTCTTAATTCGAAAGTAATATCGTTAATTCGCGCAGCTAAAATGAAGGAAAACGCACCAATGATAATTACTATGCAATTAGAACACCAATGAAACAGAATATTATGGCAGCAAACGAAAATAAATGCAATATTGGTATTTCTAAATATGGAGACACTCCAAAGTGTCACCGTACTCCAAAATAAAGTATTTGGGGAAGTAATCTGATACATAGATGCATGAACGACCCAAATGATCGCACTGCTTTGAGTTAAGAAAGTCAGAATAGAAAATACACAAACAAATCCCAAGTTCATTTTCATTTCTCCTGGCACACAAGAAATTGCTGGCTTCCTGTACTTGGTATCGTATTCCAAGACTTTGTTCCACCACTCAATGATTTTCCAACTCATCAAAATCCAAACCAAATAAGACAGGCAGCTTAAAGTGTACACAGACATTGTCATTGCAATAGACACTGCTAGGGCGAACCGGACACTTTCTGTGGCTAATCCAAATTCCAATATCCTCAGCATGCTGATTACCACGTTTTGACAACCTACTAAATGAATTCCTCCACTTAAAACTGCAAGAATGCCTCCGAAACCACAAAAATTCATTTTCATTTTGCTCTTTGACATTTCTATAATTTCTAAAGGCATATATCCTATGTAATTAAGAAACACTAAAAGTCTCCTGAAATTTCCAAGATCAGACATCCTTAAATAAAAAACTGACGCTTATTTATCCAAAAGTATCTATCTGTACGCAATAAATTGAAAAATGGCGAAAATGGCGAAAATTTACCCGAATTAATTACTGTTTTTACAGACGCCTGTAGAAAATTGTACAGCGTATAAAATATTACGCATTAGCTTAAGCACCTAAATTGCATTGTTGATCTAGGATCAAATTGATGACTACAAATCAATAGCGAATTGCTACTAAATATACAAATTGCAATTATATTAACAGCAACATAATTCAAGGGCGTGGCAATTTTTGTTTATTTACAGAGGATTATTTAACCTTAATGCATTATTTTCCATGATGTTGTCTACCTTGGAGAAAATGTACAGTAGAAATTAATTCAGGCTCAAAGGTACATATAAAAACTGAAAAGACGATTTCTTAAGCTAGGCATTAGTATTATACCTAATTCTGCATAATTAATTATAAATATAATTAAATATTCTGCAGTTCACAATCGGGGCAAGGTGTTCCATCCTCGTGTGTTTTCTTCTCTAGCTGATCGCCCAGTTCATTTAGCAGGTTGAGAACTTTTCGCCGTGCTTCCCTCAGGTCTTCTCGGTCAATGGCATCTAAGCTCACTTGATATCGTACTATTTTTTCTCGTAGGCCTCTGTACTCTTTAGTGAAATGAGGTCCTTTCAATTCAGAAATTTCCTTTGAAAGTTGCTCGGACTTATTTCGTATGTCTTCTATTTGGTGTTCTGGAATATCTTCTACTGGAACCACTGCAACATTCGAAACTCATTAAAAATTCTATACTTCGGTGACGATAATATAGAAAAGAAATACTTTGACATGCAATTTAATTCGAAATCCAAATTCTTTAATAATAAAATTATTATATATTGTTAAATCATTAAAAAAATTAACATACGAATTCTTTTGGAGAGAGTATAAATTTGATCATTAAGTTTCTTCAACTCTGGCTGCAATAGACGCTTGATTTCTTCCTCTCGTTTTGCCTTATCATAACTAATTAGTTTTGTATCCATAATACAATTAAGTCAATTCTGGAATTTTCAACAAACCGTCTTAGAATGTTACTTGATGTATAAATCGCCTAGAGTATTTCAAACTTAAATAACTTTATTTAAATTTTAAATATCTGCGCTCGCTGTTTATAATATTATTTATACTATATAATTCACAATGGTAAATTTCTATATCTACCTTGGAAAGTAAATAGCATACTCTATTTAACAATAAATTATGCCATTGATAAGTATCGAAATATAATGAGTGATAACAAGTCGAAGATTAGCTTTATACCTTAAATGCAATTACAGAATTACCATTACCAAATGCAAATACAGGTGAATTTATTCCACTATATAAAAAAATAAAAGCCACCTAATGGTAGAAATAACTAGTATATTTACTATGAAGGTCCATTTAGCAACATTTTAGAAAAAACTCATATTGAAGGAAACTAAAGTTTTGACTGTTGTAATAATTGTAAATGAAATTTATCTCTTTTCATAGGTTGCTTTTCGATGACTGGCTTATATCTTTCTATTAGTGGAAGTAAATACACACGAATATCCAAAGTTTGATGATGCCCAAGCAAATATTAAAATATGAGTCAGCGTAATAAAAGCGAATACGCCCGGTTGTGATTCACTTGGACTTACTTATTAAACTTATCCTTATAAGCACAATGTTTTATAAAATATTTGAAAAATGTTGTATAGTATATTTGCCTTTACAGTTTAATAGAAGTATTAAAGATTACATTTTGATACAGTTATCTTGTCCCCATGTCCGCTGTCCGCCTGTAGATGTGTCATCATCAGCTTATGATGTTTGCAAAACATATTTCCTCAAATGATGACCACAATTCTTATTTGTTAAAACGGGTTAGAAAATTGAAATTTTGAGATTCTCAATCCTCACCAATTGTTAAACATCCTAAATAGGTGGAAGATATGGGGAAATGAATCCCCAAATTGAAAAGAAAAATTTGCACATTTTATTGGAAGCATTGGATCTGGAAGGGAAGAAAAAGATCGGTTTTTTGCTAAAAAGGTGACAAAAGAAAAAACCGATTTTGTTCTTTTGTTTCTTTCTCTTTCCTTTTTTTCCATAACTGGGAAAAGAGCTAGTGGCTTTTTCAGCTTTTCCCATGATATTTTGTTTCGTTGGTGTTCGTTTCTTCTGGTTTGCTTTTCGCCCTGGACTTGTTTATAGATTTACGACAGTGTCTAACCATCGTTATTGTTATCAGTAAATGAAAATAATTCTGTGTATTGATATAGGAAGATAATGCAAGCTGATATTACATTTCTTTATGGTAGAGCGTCGGTTATTCGGAAACGTTTGTGCAGTGCGGGCTACATAACGATAAAACTGTATATATAAGCATAAGCTTATTTACATGAACATACCTGGTATGAATTTTTTATACTTCTGTTAAATAATAAGTACACCTTACCTGAGCCAGAATCTGCAAATGTTAGTGATATATCGCTGGAGCCCATTTGCCAATACTAATTTTATGTGGATTAAAACTGAGTTCAATATTTGTCTCCCTAATAATTGTGCGTAAATTAGGTGTAAATTTATAAAATTATATTAGTGTTCAATATTTTTATTTTTCCAAATAAAATCACCAAATAATTTTCTAATTTTGCTAATTTACATTTACTTTCAGTTCCTTCTCGCGAATAAAGAATATGGGACTGAAGCAGCAATCGGAGCGACTGAAAATCGTCACATTTTCTGATGTAGCAGAGAGAAGAGATTTAGTTTTGGACAAACCGGGATTGAAAAGCATTCTTAAAACTGTTGAAAATGTACCTTTGGCAATTGTTTGCGTAACAAGTAGAGAAAATCCTGCGATAACCGATTTACTGAGGGCGTGTTTCCGAGCTAATGCAACGAAAACCGAAAGTTCACCAGAAGATAATGGAATCAAGGTGGATAAAAGTATGGAAGACTCTGAGCCCGGAATATGGATAAACACTGAACCTTTCATTGTAGAAGTAAGTGGGGACAATATTGGGATACTTTTTCTGGAGGTCCGCGGAAAACCAGTTGATAGCAGTTCTGATGAACCAGATAAACAATGGGCGCAACTTTTAGGTTTATCTTTGCTCATATCTTCCCATGTAATTTTACCTGCGTCCAAATTCATCCAAGAAATGATGCTCACTGCAATCAAGAACAGCTGTCCAAATATTGATGAAGTTGAAAAGGGGGCTTTTATGTTTCAAAATTTGTTTTTCTTGACTTATGATTGGTTGATGATTGTAAAACACGAACACGGATCAAAAGGTGGTGATCAAATGTTAAGAACCAAACTGGATATTCAAGAAAGACAATCCGACTCGGCCAAAAAAATTCGCCAAACGATTCAAGATACATTTGAGCACCTCCGAGGCTTTCTACTTCCGAGTTCTGGGCAAGTTATTAAAGATGGAGTCATAACTTTTGATCAGGCATGTGTAGAATTGATGGACCGATTTGTCTTAGAAAATTTGGACACGCAAAAAATGCAACCAAAGCATTTCAATAAACTGCAAATTTCAGGGGATAAGTTCTGCAATTTCGTTCAAAACTGTATTGACTGCGTTAACAATCGAGGAAGCCCACCTTTGCATGAAGCAATCTTGGCAATATCTGCGGCTATCGAAAAACGGGAAGAATTGGAACCAGAAGTTCTTCAGGCTTCCGATTCAGAATCAGAAGTAAACAATGCATCTGCTGAAGAGGACAACCATGAAGCATCTGAAAATAACGTCTCGTATATGGAAGAAAATCCTGTTCTTGATGAAATATCTAAAAATAACTCTTCTGAAAAGGAAGAAAATCTACCTAATCCTGAAGAAAACACAAGAATGGTTTTGGGCAATCTCATTGCGAAGATATATTCTGATTGTTGCGAATCTCAACCAGAATTTCCCGCAACAGTTGAGGATGCCAACAAAATGGCCGATAAAGCACGAGATTTGGCTATGGAATCCTATCGGCTCAATATATCTTCTTTAGGCATAGAAAACTCAGACTTGTTGGCAGAATACAAAGAAAATCTTGAAAAGCTCATAACTGATTACTACGACGATTTCAAACCTAAGCCGAAACCTCGACCGAAAAAAGATATTCCAAGCCTAGACGAAAAATTCCCTGAAGATTTGAAAGAATCCCAAAAAGGGAAAGTTGTCCAAACCTCAGAAGACAAAGTTGGCCTTAACATTCAAGAAAATTCCCAGGGTCAAGGTCAAGCTGAAGGTGCAGATGTCGAAGGAATAATTTTGTGGTTGAAAAACAAAATGCCAGCAACAGTAGAATTTATGAACGAGCAAGAAATAAACAGGCTTCACGAAAATCTTTCTGCTGCAGCAGTACAAATTTTTACCGATCGTAATAAAATGATGCCCCGTGAAACTTTCGACGGTTTGCTTGCAGAATTAAACAAGAAAATGGGAAATCTTAATATAGAAACAATTGCGGAATTCAAAACAATTGAAAAGAGTTATGAAAAAGCCTGTACCGAAAGTTTTCACCTCTACGAAGGTAATATGGCTTCAATTTTTGAAAAGTCAGATATTCTTGCAGATGAAGTATTCAACACGAAAAATAATCAAGCCTTATCCAACGCTGAAGATAACTACGAAAAATATAATCATGCTGTGGATTCTAAAAGGTTATATCATGCCTACCACGAACGTCTCCAGGAAAAACTAAAACATTCTTCTCAGGAAAATCGTCACAGAAATTTCGCTGGTTTTTCACAAATTATGGCAAGTATTCAGGACCGTAAAGCAGTTTGTTTGGCCCAGTACGATGCAAAATTGAAAAACGCATTTAAAACAACAAATAACGAAGCAGGTTTGCTACAACTCCACCAAGCAACGAAAAACGAAGTAGAGCAGTCGTTTCAACAGTACAATTCTGGAAGGAACCCTGAGTTATGGCAAAAAGAGTTCGATTCTCTAACTCAAGGAATTCAAGTTTCGTATGAATCAATTCTCGATTATTGCGGATTGAAGTGGACCCAGCAACAAAGAATTTTCGAAACAGCGCTCAATAAAGCTACTGAATTCTACAACAACCAAATGCGGGCTAATGCATTCGAAGTAAAATTCATTGATCCTACTGAATTGAATGAAATGCACAACAAAGCAACGACAATCGCTTTAAATCAATGTTCAGATATGTTCAAAAACCCACCCCTGAATGATAACCAAAAGATGGAAATTGCGGAAGCACTAAAAGTAGTATTCAAAGCGTATGAAAACAAAAACCTAATGAATTTGCCAACTGATCCAGCAGTCGGAATCGATCTTGGAACAACATACTCGTGTGTAGCAGTCTTCAACAAAATTAAGGGCGCGGTCGAAGTTATCACCAACCGAAACAGCGGATTAAAGACTACCCCCAGTTACGTAGCTTACAAAAATGGTATTGCAACAGTAGGTGAAGCCGCTAAGGAGCAGGCCCCAGATAATCCTGAAAACACAGTTTTCGACGCTAAACGAATGATTGGTCGTCGATTTGATGATCCAATTCTCCAAAAAGATATGAAATTCTGGCCGTTTAAAGTCATCGAAGAGAACCAATCTCCGAAAATCGATATAGAAGGAAAAACGTATTTTCCAGAACAAATTGCAGGAAAAGTTTTGCAAGAAATGAAGGGAATTGCGGAGCAGTATTTGGGATGTAAAGTAGAAAAGGCTGTGATAACAGTCCCTGCATATTTTAATGACGGTCAGCGACAGGCAACAATTGACGCCGGAGAAATCGCAGGATTGAAAGTTTTGAAAATCATCAATGAACCCACAGCTGCTGCGATTGCGTACAAAATCGAACATTCCGACGCGGCAAAGCGAAACGTTTTGATTTACGATTTAGGGGGCGGGACTTTCGATGTGGCCATTTTGAATTGCGTGCAAACTCAAATAGATGTTGTGGTTGTAGATGGCGACACACATCTGGGCGGTGTTGATTTCGATTCCAACATGTCTGACTACTGTTGCGAAGAATTTAAAAAACAAACTGGTATTGACCTATTAGAAGGGAGGGATTCAACCAATGCTAACAAACGCGCAAACGCATCAAGAATTCTTACAAGACTTAAGTACGCATGCGAGAGAAGCAAGAAAATTTTATCCACGAAACCTTCTGGGGAAGATTTAATCCGAATTGATTCTGTGGTCAACGGGGTTGACCTCCACGTCCCTGTAACGAAAGAACTATTCGAAACCATCAATAAAGACCTTTTTGAAAAAACAATTAATATTGTACACAGAGCTTTAGAAACAGCGAATCTGAAACCATCTGAAATCGACGATATTGTCCTTATTGGAGGTTCCACAAGAATTCCAAAGGTTCAGCAACTTTTATCCGAGCATTTTGGTGGTAAGGCCCTAACTTTTAAAATACACCCTGACGAGGCTGTGGCTGTGGGCGCCGCTTTTCAGGCTGCAATGACAAATGGACAAATAACCAAAGAATCCGTATTTTACCATGAAACTTCCGATGTTACCCCCTTTTCCATTGGTGTTGAACTCTATAATAAGGACTTATCGGTCATTATCCCAAAAAATACAAGGGTCCCGCATAAACACAAAGAACTCTATCAAACGGTCAAAGACAATCAAACGTCCGTCACTATTTCCGTTTTTCAGGGAGAAAATAAAATCGCGGCCGATAACATGCCTCTAGGAAAATTCGATTTAGAAGGAATTCCGAAAGGAAAAAAGGGAAAACAGCATATTGAAGTCGAAATAGAAATTGATCCACAAGGAGTACTTCATGTTAAAGCTAAATGCACAAGCGTTGGTCAAGGAAAAACTGGTTTATCCATAATGGGGCAGAAATGGCGAATGTCCAAAGAAGCTATTCAAAAAATAATAGTTCGGGTAATATATTCTAGCTATAATTAAAATTTTAAAATCCATACTATTTCACTAAAAGCATTAAGTGAATTCGAAAGACTAAATTCGGATATTAATTTTTTCAGGATTCTGTTATGGCTAAGATGTCGAAATAACTAGGTATCCATAAAACATTATGATACGCTGGACACACAGTAATGAAGACTATTATCACGACGGGTTCAGAAACCAGGAATTAAGACTTTGTGGATGCTATTGTAAATATTAATGGAATTCTATAACTGTTCGGAACTCGTCATTCTATGTAACAATACTTTTTGCATTTCGCTATCGCCAATCTAACATCATTAAAAATTACATACAATCATTTTTTCGTTAAGTTTGCGCTAGAGAAATGTAAATAAATCCTTCTACCTGAAGTCATATCGTTTTAAACTGCGTTATTATTTCATTTCTTTCTGCTACTGTAATTATTGGCGAAAAGAAGCTCATAATAAATATTATTATATTACCCAAGCTTCTCATATTCATTCATTCATTTAGGTGTCACACATAGTCACATAATATGTGGTGGTGGTACACAATATTTCACTTGACTTTAGATAATACATAGGAAAACCGGGCAAATATTATGAACAACCCTATACTTAATTCATAGTGTCATGAAAATGTTAATGTGAGTTTCTGACCTGCGGTAGCACAATTCTGGAAATTAGTCTAGCGAACGCTACATAACGCTGATTTTTCTCTAAATGTATACAACTCCAGTGTTTCCTTACCTTTAACGCTTCTTACATTCGACTACCAAACCAATGGGCTAAAGATGAATCCCTTGCCCTAAAAAAGCCAGGGGTCCAAATATCTTTTTTCCCAAACGTATCAATTTCCAGCTATTTTAAGAACCGGGATGATATATTCAGTATGTGTCTGTATTGTAAAATAGTAATACTAAATCACCCTGATAACAAAGTACTTTATGGTGATGACCCTTTAAATTGCATCCGTAATTTATTTTCCATGTCAAGATTTCTTAGAATATTAGAAGTGATTGTAAGAGTGACAGAAATCAGAAATAAGTACTCTATAGGTAAGTAATAAGTTCCATCGTTCCATGTCAGCTTGCTCTGGCTAACTGGATAATCCATCTGATTGGTATTGGAAATATTCTCTTTACGTGAAGATAAAGATTGTATGCTAATGAAATGCAGGAATAGTAAGGAGAAACATGTTCCATTGTATAACAGTGATCCACATTGTAAATTAAAAATGATGCGTATCCAGAAGAACGATCAGTTTCCTCAAAGAGTATAAAAATCCTTGGAGGCTTCGTCGATTCTTTACGCTACAAAAAATGAATGCAACGCTACATGGTCCAGATAGGTTATGCATGCAATTAAGAAACATCTTACCTAAAAGAACATTATAATAAGATATAGTATAATAGCAGACCAGATGATCAGAGATTATTAGCTGGTACTTTTCCAGGCGTGCTGGATTGGAGTGCTGATTGGCTGTTGCTAAGGAGTGTCTCTCAAGCTTAACCTTTCCTCTAGTGCAGAAAGAAGACAAAGTCATGTCTCATTGTGCAGAAAAATGGCCCAACTCTTTAAGAACCAAGCTTATGTAATTTAAGTGAATACGATAAATGGGACATCCACTTTTTCATTTCGAACAACTTACCTGTAGTGCAGTCGGAGGAAGAGGGAAAGCAGCCAAACCTGATTTACATTAAAACTGGTCAGTACTTGTTCTCATCTTCATTCCCTACACATTTTATCACACGTGTACCATACGCATCCCTCAAGCTAGAAGAGCCACTATTATTTTTATAGTACAGAACGAGGAACACCAGATTTAGTTACAAAAAATACAATCGTAGTACTATTCCATGCTTTTGTTCCATCCAAGTAGATAATAATATGTTATTCAAGAAATACATGTATAAATATACCTACAGATCCAAATGAAGTTTTATGCCAAAAGCTAGCACTTATTCAGTAGCGGAAAGCTCCTGTATACCAACGGGTTGTTTGTCTGTCTGTCTGTTAGTTAGTCAGTGAGTATCCAAATATCTCATGAACGCAGTAAAATATTTTGATGAAAGTTTCAGTGGGTCATATAGGGACGTTCCCTTTTAAGTTCGAATCCGTATACATACGATTGATGTGATTGAAGTATTATGTGTGACCATATAGTGACTTCAAATTTATTTCTGCTAAATATACGACAGACAGCTTTTCAGAAATACAAAAATCAATTGATTTATGTATTTATCACGAATGAAAACTTTTCAATTGAATCAAACTTTTATGTATAAATTCGTACTTTATCAAATAAATTCAAACTTTTGATGTTCTCATTGTTTTCTTTGTTTTGCTTCCGCTACTGTATTATATACGTTTTGCAAATGGTTTATTACATTGTAAGAAATTACTTGTTACTGTACTCATCCTTCCATATAAAATGTACATCCGAAGAAACCAAGATTCTTAACTACATACATGTACTTATGTAGTAGTTACGAATATATTCCATTCCACCACCGCATATGGTTACAAATACCGAACAAACTAGTAGAATTAGAATTTAGAATGGAACATTATAAAAAGACGGCCTATCAAGAGAATTACTCTTAGAAGTCAGAGTTACGAGTGAATTTGACTTTGAAACAGGTAATCTCAAGGGAAATGTAAGCAACTAAAATCCAGAACCAAACCAAGTCACTGTCAGGGGTCACCTTTAATAATTCTGGGCTACCGAGAGTCCCGACCCGAAGAATAGGCCAGCAGCTCAACTCCAACCAAACCAAAGCCAGTACTTACTAATTATCAAACGCTAAGTCCGTAGCATCTGCACGTAGACTATTTTAAATTGCACACTTTTTTCTATTCTAGAACTAGAACATTCCAGATTTCCTCCTCGTAGATCTTTTGAAGATACAATTCGAGAATCGCATAATGGAAACTTAAATAAAAATGCTAAGGAGTCGATTAAAACACTATTGTATATAAATCTCCATTGTCATTGTCAGTTTGTATATAAAATGAATACAAATCATACCCTTTTTTATTTCATGAACCCCCATGAGATCTGTTGCTTCTTACTATAGTAGGATTATCAGCTGTGGAGCAAAATGCATTAATGTCAAGTATCATGGACAAACTTTTTGCTTGCTTTTTGCATGTAGTAGGTACATGGTTCTGATCTGAAAGTTTAAAAATTAGCCTTGGGCAGAATTAATTTAGATACCTGTAGAGTTTATTTGCATCTGTATTTAACATATGCTGAATATGAAGAGAAGAAATGCATGCATTTGCGATATGCAGTCTTCTTGCAGAGTTGCGAATGAACGGTCAACTGTGGAAATGAGTGGGATAGGGTTCTTCTGCAGCGGATGGATGATACTTGTTGAGATAAGCATGGTCAAGGTGTATTGAGGATGCACGTTGCTATGAGGTGATTTTTCTGTGCGGTTGACTTATTGGAGTTGTAGGTGAGTCGTTGTTCTTGGTTTGCTCGCCGAGCCGAAGATTTATATGACTGGTTGTTGCTAGGCTTTAACCGGCTCACCATTTGCTCTTTGTTGTAAAAAAACTATTCTTTTCGAGATTATTCTCGTGTAGGTTATTTCTTTTGTCAGGATGGACCTTCCATGCAAATCTCACCGGGATGAGACCTATAAATACCCTCGGCGAACAGTCATTCGGCCTCGGAGTCTGTTGCCGCAATCATTTCGGATAACTAACTAGACTTGCTCTCTCAACATGAAGGCTTTCGTAAGTCTACATTGTTAGAATCGTAGTTTAGCTTACATTTTCTGCAGAGTGCATGAATTTTGGAAAATTTTTCGAATTTTTGAGTATTTATTTCTATAATTTACGGTTATTTTTGAGAAAATTGGGAATCTTTGGGTTTCTTATTAGTATTTGTATTTTCAAAGAGGGTTTTCTGAATTTCTTGGGATTGTATTCTGATTTTGTGTAGTATTTCGATTTTAATGGTTGTGTTTTGTTCTTGTTAATAGATTGCTGTCGCTCTCCTCGTGGCCTCTGTGGCTGCTGGTCCATTGGATCTCTTCAACAAGGAGCAACTCATCAAGTTGCAAGAAAAGAGCCTCCTGAACCACAAGTTCGGAAAGCTCGGAGGAATCCGTGGACTTCCATTGACCACCGTTGGAGATATCGACATGGAGCGTGTGAACCTTCCCGTAGAGCGTCTTACTGGAGAAATGAACACCGTCTACACCATCGGAGAATTGTACAACACTGAATTGTTCAGAGAATACATGAACATCCCTCTTTTCAGAGAGTACATGCAATACAACATCTTCCAGAAGTATGTTGCTTCTCCCCTTTTCCAGCAATTCTTCCTCTCTACCCGTCAATTCCAACAATACTTCAGAAACCCAGTCCTCTTCTACAAGTACATCTACCCACAAATCCAGGCTTTGAAAGTCGAAACCGAAGTTCGTGGAGTAGAGACCGAATTCGTTCGCCCAGTCGTTGACAACGTTAACTTCTACGATTACTTCCGTGGAATCCAAGGATTGAACAAGAACGTCGAACGTCGTGCTCTTCCCTTCGTCCCAGAATACGAAACCACCCCATTCTACGGACAACAACAACGTTTCGATGTCAACAATGTCAACTACAAGTACTTGATCGAGAAAATCTACAGAGATCTCCTCTTGAACAAGACCCCAGTTACTGAAGTCTACGATGACGTCAAGCTTTTGCCCAAGAACGTTGAGAGACAAATCATCGACCAAATCACCGGAGAGCCAAAAATCCACTTCAACTTCGATAACATCAAGGTATTTACTATTTACTACTAATTAATATGCCTTCTGTATCCGAGGATTTATATTTCTTTTGCAGAACTATATACTAATTACATTTTTCTCTGGAATTTCAGATTGTTGATGGAAAGATCATCCGCGTTCCCCAAATCTTCCAAGACAAGCTCGTCAAGGAAGAAATCGTCAAGGACGAAATCAAGAAGGACTTGATCAAGGAAGAACTTAAGAAGGACTTGGTTAAGGATGAACTTAAGAAGGATTTGATCAAGGATGACCTTATCAAGGATACCCTCATCAAGGATACCCTCTACAAGGACGACCTTATCAAGGATACCCTTTTCAAGGATGACCTTATCAAGGATACCCTCTTCAAGGATGACCTCATCAAGAAAGAGCTCCTTAAGAAGATGTACCTTAACAAATTGGCCTTCCCAATGACTGAAGAATACTCCGAAATCCTCCGCCGCAACTCTCCAGCCGGTATGTTCAAGATCAATGGTGAGCAAGAAATCATGTACCCAACCATGTTCAACACCCAACGTTTTGGAAAGAATATGCTCTTGAAGAAAATGTTGTTGAAGAAGTACCTCGAAGGAGAGAAGATGGTCACCCCCACCATGTACAACCGTGACCTCCTCACCCAACAAAAGGAATTCCTTCCCTTCGGAGAAGAGAAAATCGAAATGTACAACCCCATGTACAACACCATGCTTAACAAGGAAGCCAAAGATATGTACTTCACTGAAGTGCCAAAGACCTTCGAAGGCAAGATGATGTACAACCAATACAACACCATGCCTTTGACCACCTTCGGAACCCTCAACAAGGAAATCCAATACTAAATATTGAGTCATAGTCTTCCATCTTCTGTCCTGTTCTTCTTCCCGAACTACCTCTCCTAGAATTTCTATCACCCAAGAATCCGCGAATTTATTCGGTCATCCTATCCCTTGCCCGAGTTAGTCGCCTTTTCTCAAGTGTGTGTAGTTCTCTGAGAGGAGCTCATTCATTGATCTGATCTTCTGTTGGAAATGACCTCGGACTGTCTATAGGAAATCTCATGTCACGAAACAAACCAAACATTATTGAATGTTATGTACTAATCACCACCAACTTATAAACACGCACTTTGTATGTTGCTGTATGAATATCGCATGTAAGATCGCGGAAAACTATTTTGCTGCTCTACTTGAATTGCATTTACATCCATTCGTCTAAATGGACAATCAATTGAGCTCTTCTACAAAATTCTGCAAAATAAAACTTTTGCAACATCTTTTAAAAGCTAAAAATCAAAAACATGTCTTTTTCTTTGTTTATTTCGCATTTATTCATTAAGATTTCATCTCATACATCTTCATCATGTTAATCCATCATATTAATTACACTTTAAAATACATTCAATTTCATTTCATATATATCTCTACCCTAAAATTGAACGTTAGGAATATCAGAAAAGCCAAGAACATATTGAAAAATAGTACGTAGATAGATAGAAACATCATACAGCGTAAAGAAACAATGGAAAATTATTGAGAAATGGAATTAACGAAAACCAAAAATATTTTAATAATGTGGCAAAGATATAATTGCCTATACTAACTACTAACTTAACTTTTCTCCTGTATTTTTCACATTCTGAAGAATGGTTTTATATAACTGAAAGTATCGACGAACCGGTTTCCTTTGGGAATAACAGGAGTAACGAGTGACTATTTGTAGATATAGTACAACTTTACAAAAGCTCAGCCAAAGTTAAATATCTTGTCCAGAGATTTAGTTTTCATTTTCATACAGACTGGAACATTGAAGATTCTTGGGAATAATTTGATCATGTAAGTTTTTTCCCTATTCTAATATTTAACTCATTTCATATCGTATTAGTAAAATTGACCATTTTCTTAAAGTACCTCAAATACTGCATTTTCACTTTTCACTTGTGTAGCGTAGGATAGTTTTAGCTTCAAGTTTGGTGTACTTATCACTTATAAAAATGGTTTAAATTATGGTCCTAATAGTCCTAAACAATTTTGTTACAAATATATGCAAGATAACAATGAAAAAACGGTTTTTGATTTTCCAGGTGAAGCGTTTCATTTGGGAATAATGGGTGAAGCAACTTTGATTTTAAATGAACTACAGCTGTTAATTTCTATGTACGATCGTGAGCAAATAAGATTTCATGATCCAGATATTGAAGCTCTGATTGACAGCTATTGTAGTGGCGAAATTGATATTGATGAACCATCATCTTTACTAAAAGATATCACTAGTTCATCTATTTGTGTCACATGTAAATTAAATTCCACACTTGAAATCGACTTTATGGTTCCTGCAGGATATCCCGAAAAAGAACGGTTGTCAGCATTTTGCAGATTTAAAGGACAAGGTAACAATCACGAAAAAGAGCAAAAACTAAATCAGTTAGTGACAGTAAAAATTAATGAATCCGACTGTGATATGCTTTCCATCATCAATTTCATTAATGAAGAAGTGGATAATTGTGATGATGTAAAAGAATTATCAGAAACATTTGAAGAACAACTAAATATAAAATCAAAAAGTAAGTACCTATGCTTAAAGGCTTATTTTTAGTTAATGAGCCACCAAAAACTATTTTAATACTATAATGTGGCATTACCGACTAATTTTACAAAATAAAACCTGCTTCCTTACATATATTGATTCAGTTTAAAGAAAAGCTATAAAAGGTCATTAATTAAAAAATACTGTTTTAAACCATTATTTATTTTATTTTTAATTTTTGCAGCAGATAAAGAAAAGGTATGTCGAATTTGGATCCATTCTCATCATATCTACAATAAACACAAACGGAAATTCTTAATTGACACCGCTGCGGAACTGGACCTCAGGGGATTTTCACTTCCTGGAAAACCCGGTTTCGTATGCATTGAAGGAGAAGAACAAGACTGTGATGACTATTGGTCCAGAGTACGTCAGTTGAGTTGGCAAAAGATTTCACTAATTGAAAAACAGCTAAGTGAACAACACGTTTTTCCTGGACCTTTTGAAGAATTACATTGTGGAAAGTCTGAATTTATGAAGTATTTAGAAGAAAAACAATTAAGCTCAGTTATCAAAGATTATTTAGGTTTTTAAATGAGAATTTTTAAATATGTACTACATTAGTTACATCTATGCCATATTATGTAAATTTGTTTAAAATATGAAAAGATACACACATTTTATTACCTTACTAAATCAAATTGTATTTTTATTTCGAAGGATTTCAGTAAGTATTCATATATAAGAAGAGACTATTCATTCTACTAATTCTGAGAGGCAATTAATCAAAATATTGCGTATAGGTTAAAGAAATAGATTGAATTTTAATTTGGCATTTAGAATTCTTCGCTCTTTCCGTCAAAACGATCTTTTCCCACTCATGACTTCGAACCATAACCGGAAATCTCCCATCAGCTGCAAAATGATTGAATTTTGAGTACAAATTAGAAATTCCGTAAATAAAACATTATTTTGAGTAAATAGCCAACTCACTGAATAAATAGGATGTTGGAAAGTTGCAGGCTTATTTCTCTCGAAGCAAAAGTGTCCAACCCAAGCAAACGTATATCCCTGGACTAAAGAAGCCAGGATAAGCCAATAGGTTCCTGTCAAAAGGGCAATTATGGCAAGAACGACGGAATTCGTAGTTCCGATGAGGTGAAGTCTTCGGTTCACTTTATGACAATGCTCTCCCAAATAAAACGGATAAAATTCACTGAAAGATTTGTATCCATCTTTATTGTACGACCGTTGAGAATAGTTATGGTTGACCACTGTATTTCTTTTGTCTTTCGACATTTTATAACCAAAATACAAACTTTAGAATGTCAATTTACAAATATTTCTCCCAAATTAGAAAACAAATTATTTTATTCGAATGTTAGAATCTAAGGTACTTATAATAAATGACAACTGTGTTTAAACCCTTAATATATCGTAAAATCAAATCAGAGTCAGTAAATCACCACGATTACAATTAACAGATAAGATTCTTGAACTGCACTTGAAATTACAACAGTAACTGCTGGTTAGTTGAGATATATCTAACATTGGTTTATTAAATAATTTTTTGTTGTAATTGAACTTTACATTCACTTACAGATTTTATGAGCTATATCACTACTGCAGTCTCATGTGTGTAGTTATTTGTTATATGTAATAAGGTCACTTGTGTCAGTAACTTAGGCACACATATTTAGAAGAACACCATAATATCAAAGTGTCTCTCTGTCTTATAATTCGTATACTACTTAAAATAAAGCACAGGGCATATGATTAGAGTAATGGTACTTTAAAAATGGTATTATAATACCTATAAATATAGGAGTGGATATTTAAGTATATAATATTATAACTTGTACCATTATACCACTAGGCTACAAACAATTAAGGTATTGCACAAATGTTGTCTTCTCTACGTAAATATGCACCGTTTTTTCCTGATGAGAACATAAAAGGCCCATGCTTACATTCATTATAGTAGACAGCATAAAGTTGCACAAGAAATGATTATAGGAAAGTAGGAAAGTACACACAAATGAATTGAGTATGACCAGTCACTGCAGTTGTTTCATTTGATTACACATGATGGTTTGGTTTCCAAATCAATTCAAGGTTGTTGTTTATCATAGGGCTTATTAATGACCATAAAGTATAAGCTAACTCCATTCACCATGTACTACGTGCACTGTTATGTAATATGTTTGATGAGCCAAAACTCAGACGACGTGACACGAATGCCTCTCCTCTACTTACAATGTTATAATACATGTATTATGTGTCAGTCCCTAAGTTGTGTACATTATTCGCATTTAGAGCAAAAGTTGGTACTCCTAAGTAAACAATGCACAGGGCATATTGTTTAACAACTCTGTTTTAATACCTTTATAACATGGAAATATTTATGGTGTTAAGTTTTGTTGTACAGTGAGAGTGAGAAAGAATAAAGAATTTTGTCATGAATGAGAAATAGGCACACTCAAACACGCTTAATTTTAGAAAATAATGGTGGAATACTTACACGCTCACATAAAACACGCTCACGTATTCACGTATCATAATTTTCTTTAAAAAATATGTTTATTAAGTATTAAGTTACAAATAAGTATTCAGTTTTGATATGTGTATATATTTATCAAAATCGCATATATCATATCAATAAACAAAGAGGATAAAGAATTTGGCAATTTTTGCACATTTGCATTTGACAGCTATAACAGATTTTTAAAGCCAAAATTTACCAATACATTTCGGTTACCAATACATTATGAAAGTGTAAGTAGTATAAGTATTAACTAAGTAATATTAACAAATTAAAAACTTAACACTTGAGATATATGCATTAAAATTTGAAATAATCTGACACAAGTTAATTACGCTAATCCTTCATAATTCTTAATATGCCACTTTCAAAAGTTGTAAATGCGACCTAGAACTATCTATATGTATAGTATGTATTAAATAGCAGAGATTGAAAAAATTTGTTGCAAACTACTTTTTGCCAAACTGTTGAGGGTTTCCTGGAAAATTAGGAACGCCTTGATTAACAAATCCAAGTTGTGGATTCCCCTGAATCTGGCCTGCTCCGCCAAATCCTAGTTGAGCGCCACCCTGAACCTGACCTGCTCCACCGAAGTTTCCAAAGCCAAGTTGAGGGTTTCCCTGAGCTTGCGCTTGATTGGCAATTCCGAATTGGCCGACTCCTCCGAAACCGGGTTGGATTTGATTTATCCCTTGGCTGATTCCAAGACCTCCGCCAATTCCACCTCCAATTATTCCCCCTGAAGGAAAATTAGGTCCATAAATTATTGGGGGACGAATAAAACCCCCTCCAACTCCACCTATTCCTATGACCTGTCCTGGATAAATAATTTGTCCGGGTAGAATTCCTGGAAAAATTGTTGGGAAAGTAGGAAAAGTTGGTATGGTCGTGGGTGGTCTTGTAGTTGTCGTTGTCGTAGTAGTAGTTGTGGTCGGAGCAGCGGTAGTTGCAACAGTAGTTGTGGTTCTCGCTGTAGTTGTAGTGGTGACAATTGGTCTCTTTATGATAATTAGTGGTTTCCAAAACCCTGTTGCGGCAAATAAATATTAGTCCATTAAATACATGGGTAATATGAAAAGTGCATAAAAATGGATACTTTCTTACAGAAAGGTTTGCAACTGCATTGAATCACGATACACACCAAAGTAAAAAGAATCACAATTTCTGGTTTATGAATAGCCTTCATTATTCCGAAATGGATTTTTAGATTCTGATTGAAATCGATCGCCAATTGTTAACAAGAAATGTCGTTTTGGGTTTCTCATAGCTATTTGAACTTATTCGCAAGAGGGTGCAAAATTAAATGAATTATTGGGAACTGCCTTTCAGTGTTTATATATACAAAATCTGAATTATTTCTCCTCACCTAGTAAATACAATAAAGCAAATCAAATAATATGCATTTCATGCATAAAAGCAGAAATCATCATCACACACTATAGAAAGAGAAAACCTTTAACGGAAAATTGTTGACCCTAATTTCTACAGCAGAACTATACACAAGAATAATGTTCCATGAGGTAGACATCGGAAATGCTTTTGTTTACTCTCAAATGTAGAAAGTGTTGATCCGTACCGTACAGTACAGTGAGTACAATGCACTACTGAAACATATCACTTTTGCTGTCCATTATGCTCATTAACGGAACACATAGTGTCCAGAATTGCAAATTAGTTACAATTTGCACTTTACAATTACATCGTAATCATGAGTCTCCAAAATTTCAGTATTTCATAGAAATGACTCTTTTTTGTAATAGTAATGGCAATTAATGTTAAGGATTCTAAAACTTTTCTAACTTTAACATTTAATAAAGTATGTTATGACATAACAGCTATTAATTAATTGCGGATATTATTACCGTTATATTGCATACTTTCATTCATTTTGTAAATAACTTAGTAGATTATTAAGTACACAGATTTTGGGCTGTAATGGTTTCCTATTTCTCGCATCAAAACTCTCTCTTTGCTTATTATACGCAACTTTTGCCAAAATTCTCTCTAAATAATTATATAAGACCATAATTTTATAAAACTGAAGCTGAATCAACGCTAAAGACATTATAGGAATTCGATCGATGCTACTCTTTGGAAACACATTTCGGAAACGGCACGTTAAACTAAGTCACTTGCATGAGTTTGTTAATTTGCTGCTACATGTAATCTTGTAAAGCTTTTCAATATTATAAACTTTGTAGGCGCACCTGTCACCGATCAAATATTTATTTCATACTGTGTGCCAGGGAATCGAATGGGATTTCAAATATGAAAAATGAAAAAAATTGACATTATGTCAGTAATGTCAGTCAATTGGATATGACACTATGCATATACAGATGGGATTTATAATGGAGATTTTAAACCGCAATGTACATACGCTCAGGTGAGCAAAAGTTTAGTTTCTGATAGTGATACAGA
Organism: Yoshiicerus persimilis; assembly: GCA_020352615.2. Taxonomy (NCBI): domain Eukaryota; kingdom Metazoa; phylum Arthropoda; class Collembola; order Entomobryomorpha; family Tomoceridae; genus Yoshiicerus; species Yoshiicerus persimilis. Next base: position 4,254,095 of record CM036944.2, on the reverse strand, counting down.
TCCTAAAGTTATGTAAGCCGGTTAGAATTCATATCCAAATCTCACGAACAAAAACTACATCAGCAGCAATTTTTACATAAAGACGAAGACTACTTATTTGAAAATGTGGTTTAGGTTTAGATGCAAATAATTACCTATAATAATGTATGAAACATATTGCAAATATTAAATGTTTAATGTTTGCCAAAGTTTTATTTATTGATGTACAGTACAAGTGTATTCGTGATTCTCACACTTTGTAACGTGATTATGCATTTGTTTGTTGTTGAAAACCTTTTATGCATCGCATTTGGTTTTTGGCACAATAATGTTGTATTTTTAGTAATCAAATAGCTTAATACTGAATAATTATTTGCACAAGATTATTCACCAGAAGTTACAAAATTTACAAGGTCGAATGAAAGCCAACAATTGTTCAAACATTCCTAAATTAATGCCACAGGTTTCAAGTGAAGCTCGTTAATTATGGCGGAAGCTGCTTTCTATTACTTTTGCTTTGTCTGTCTTTATTTCTAGTGTTTTACTGTTTATTCTGATGAAAGTGATGACACTCCCAACTAATTTTCTGGATTGATAGGTAGAATAGGTACACTCGCACTTTCTGGAAATTAAAAAATCAAATTGGGCTCAATAAATAAATAACTCTGACGAAAAGAACTAACAAACTGAAGTAATGATTTTACAATTACATTCACTCTTTTTTTAGTATAGGCACTTTATCATTTTTTATGCAACAATGCTACCTATTTACTATGCTGTACTACCAATGAGTTTGCAATGCAAATATTGCATTTTTATACTATTAATGTAGCTAAATCTAATGTAATTGTAAGTCAGCTCTTACATGAGTAGGGAAATTTTTGCCAAAAATGTAATGTTGGTCTTAATTGTAGTATTTGCGTCACAGAACCTTAGGTAATTATTGCACAAAGAAGACGTAAAACCGCAACAGAAGTTATGGGAGAAAGATCTGGAGAGCAAATTACAAAGGTGGTCTTGAAATCATATAAAATGCGAGCTTCATCAATTTGATCGTCACTTCAAAATCACCCTCATTGAGTTAACTCGAGGAATCAGAATTGAAGAGAGCCCAACATGAAAATCTTTGTGATTGCTTTGGTTTTGCATTTGGCTGTGGCTTCCGTAAGTATCTCATCACTTGAATTAACATCTAAATGCAAACTTTGATGATAATTTGATAAATCATTAGATGAAATATAAAACATTATTGCTAATCATAAAACAAATTATTTACAGAGCCCATCCAGATATGTTAGACAAACTGTCATTCCATCCACCGGTACCGGAACCGTAGTTCCATCAACCGGCACCACTGTAGTTCCATCCACTGGAACAGCCCCAGCCCCAGTTTCGTATCCAGGAACTACAACTGGAACTGGAACAACAACAGCAACTCAACCTGCTGGAACGACTGCAACCAATCCAGCCGGAAGCACTGTGTAAGAATATTTCCTTGAAATATATTTATTTGCATGCCTTTTGTGTTTGTACAATTTTAAGTGTACCTTAATATTCTTTGCAGATCTTACCCTGCAGGAACAACTGTTACTTTCCCAGGTATTACAATTACAGATATTCTTAAAATATTATAAAATTATGGTCATGAAATTCAAATAATCATCAATTCATTAAGGTCATCAATTAATCAAATCATTTTCTTTTTTACAGCCGGAGCCACCGTCAACTACCCAGTAAGGATACTGTTTCACTGTAGAGCAATCATGTTTTGACTTACAAATCTGAGAAAAACTAAATATTGTTGATACTTTTAGGTCGGTTCCACTGTAACTTATCAAAACCCAACCACCGTTACTTACCCACAACAATCAACGGTCGTTTATCCAAATCAAACTCCAACAACCTACCCAGCAGGTACGTTTTACAAAGTTTTGCTTACAAATAAAGTAAATGCTTACAATTATAATGACCGTAATTTGAATTGTATCTTCAGGAACCGTTGTACAGTACCCACCAGGTACCACTGTTGTTAACCAACCAGGAACGACTACACAGTTCAACCAACCCGCCCAAGTTCTCTACGGAAATTATGGAGCCTCTAACCCAGGATTCGTTCAGTACCCAGCCAACACCAATGTCGGTTATTATGGATGCTCCAGCGCTCCAATCAGCTATCCTCCACGAACCCCAACATCTGCCTACTCTTACAGTACATTCGCATTTCAATATTTTCTTAATTATTACGTAAATGCACACAAAGATAGTTACACAATTTCTTAACGAAATTATTGCTTTTTAGGTCCAAATTACTACGGACCAACTGGAAACACAACCTACGTAAGAAACAATGACGGAACCACCAGTGCAGTCACCGTCGTCGGATACACTGCCAATGGCTACCCAATCAGCCAGGTTACCAACATGACCACCGGTGTCACCTCTATTGTTACCCAAACTGGTCCAAATAATTATTTGGTCAATACCAATGGAGTTACCACAAATGTTAGCGGTTAAGCTTGCAATTCTGATTTTCTCTATTATGTAAATAACATCTAAAAACTAAATTGACTGAAAAAAATTCAAATCAAAAGCAAAAAACGAATAAAGTCAAATTGTTTTTAATTTAATCAACTGTAAAATATGCAAGACATTATTACTACACAGTGACAGCGCCCTTTCCAAAAAAATTTCAATTTACAAAGTGTAGAATATTTCTCGGTTTTTATTAGTCACGTATGTAACATGCATAACTGCTATACGCTCAGAGACATCATATAACAAGGTCTCTATTTGCAAATACAAATCAGATTGCCTAACGAATAGATGCGTGTGTAAAAAGAACATTCATTGTGGAACAAAGTGTCATACTGAACTGACGTGCCATAATAATGACCAACCATTACCAGAAATATTATCATTACAATTGTTTCACTTCTAATTTCATAAGTAAACCCAATAGACTACAAACTGCATTGACCGTGGTTAAACCTGTTTCATTATTAATTTTATAAGAGTCAATGTACATATTAGTCCTGACTACAAACTACATTGACCGTGGATAACGTTGTAAACATTCAATATGACTAATAAATATTGTTCCTTATTCATTAGATACACTGAGCACAGTGAGCACACTCAATGAGCATTTTCGAAACAGCCAGGGACAGGCCAGCGCCGCATCCATAGACCGGTCTGTGTGTAAACTTCCCCGTAGACCGTTCTACGGTACACATAGCCCAAGCTTCCTCAGGGTCGGTAACAAATATACCGCTTCCTAAAAGTGGACATACCCAAAAACTATATTTTATACCAAAAAACCCTATTTGACTATCTTATTCAATATTAAGTGGAAGCGGTGTAAAATATTTTTTACTATCCCGCTAACAAGCTACTAGTAGAAGCATTCAATTCTGAAGCTCATTGTTTCTTTGGCTAACGATTTTCTCCAATTGGCTGCCGTCTTTGCAAAGTTTACTGCTCCTTAATCTGATGAATGTAGTGAAACTCCCAACTAATTTACTGGATATACACTTGCACTTTCTAGAAAAGTTTTTAAAAAATCAAATTTTATGTATTGGGCTTCATAAATAAATAACTCTGACAAAAAGAATTAACAAACTTAATGATTTTACAATTACATATACTACTTCTGTAATTATTATATGCCAATTTTGCTACCACTTTTAGTATATACTATACTACTGATTTATTATGCAACAATAGTATTTATTTATTTATTGTGCTGTACTAACAATGAGTTTGCAATGTAAATATTGCATTTTTATACTATTAATGTAGCTGAATCTAATCTAATTGTAAGTCAGCTCTTACATAATGCATTCAGCTGCGGTAACATTTTCAAAAGGTAATGTATATAGTGAAATTTTTGCCAAAAATATAATGTTAGTCTTAATTGTAGTATTTGCGTCACAGGACCATAGGTAATTATTGCACAAAGAAAACTTAAAACCGCAACAGAAGTTATGGGAGAAAGATCTGGAGAGCAAATTACAAAGGTGGTCTTGAAATCATATAAAATGCGAGCTTCATCAATTTGATCGTCACTTCAAAATCACCCTCATTGAGTTAACTCGAGGAATCAGAATTGAAGAGAATCCAATATGAAAATCTTTGTGATTGCTTTGGTTTTGCATTTGGCTGTGGCTTCCGTAAGTATCTCATTACTTGAATTAACATCTAAATGCTAACTTAAATAATTGGATGAAATATAAAGAATTATTGCTAATCATAAAATTATTTACAGAGCCCATCCAGGTATGTTAGACAAACTGTCATTCCATCCACCGGAACCGTAGATCCAACAACCGGCACCGTAGTTCCATCCACCGGAACTGTAGTTCCATCCACCGGTACCGGAACCGTAGTTCCATCCACCGGAACCGGAACCGTAGTTCCATCAACCGGAACTGGAACAACAGCAACTCAACCTGCTGGAACGACTGCAACCAATCCAGCCGGAAGCACTGTGTAAGAATATTTCCTTGAAATACTATATTTATTGGCATGCCTTTTGTGTTTGTGTTTGTCCAATTTTAAGTGTACCTTAATATTCTTTGCAGATCTTACCCTGCAGGAACAACTGTTACTTTCCCAGGTTTTACAATCACAGATATTCTTAAAGTATTATAAAATTATGGTCATTTATAATTAATCAAAGCATTCTTTTTATTACAGCCGGAGCCACCGTCAACTACCCAGTAAGGATACTGTTTTAATGTAGAGTATTCATGTTTTGACTTACAAACCTGAGAAAATCTAAATGAGCTAAATATTGTTGATACCTTTAGGTCGGTTCCACTGTAACTTATCAAAACCCAACCACCGTTACTTACCCACAACAATCAACGGTCGTTTATCCAAATCAAACTCCAACAACCTACCCAGCAGGTACGTTTTACAAAGTTTTATCTAAGTTAATCATTTGCTAAAGACCGTAATTTGAATTTTATCTTCAGGAACCGTTGTACAGTACCCACCAGGTACCACTGTTGTTAACCAACCAGGAACGACTACACAGTTCAACCAACCCGCCCAAGTTCTCTACGGAAATTATGGAGCCTCTAACCCAGGATTCGTTCAGTACCCAGCCAACACCAATGTCGGTTATTATGGATGCTCCAGCGCTCCAATCAGCTATCCTCCAAGAACCCCAACATCTGCCTACTCTTACAGTACATTCGCATTTCAATATTTTCTTAATTACTATGTAAATGCACACAAAGATAGTTACACAATTTCTTAACGAAATTATTTATTGCTTTTTAGGTCCAAATTACTACGGACCAACTGGAAACACAACCTACGTAAGAAACAATGACGGAACCACCAGTGCAGTCACCGTCGTCGGATACACTGCCAATGGCTACCCAATCAGCCAGGTTACCAACATGACCACCGGTGTCACCTCTATTGTTACCCAAACTGGTCCAAATAATTATTTGGTCAACACCAATGGAGTTACTACAAATGTTAGCGGTTAAACCTATGCAATTCTGATTTTCTCTATTATGTAAATAACGTCTATAAACTAAATTGACTGAAAAACATTCAAATTAAAAGCAAAAAAAACGTATAGAGTCAAATTATTTTTAATTTAATCAGCCTTACATCAAATTTTTTCATTTTACAAAACGTCGAAGATTTCTCTGAAATTAGAGGAGCCCGTTTTTACACCAATGTGTATCTAATAGTAATCAATTGAGTAAATTGAGTTATTATTTAGTAACTTAATAATAATTTATTTTTTTATTATAACCAGTAACCACATTGGGTTTGACTGAAAAATTCGGTATTTAGTGTTGCTATAGAATGGCAAATATTTTGAAGGTTCATGGTAAACGTTTAGTAAATAAAATTGTCACCTCTTAGTTGTAAATGCACTAAATGACTGTTCTTTGTAGCACAGTCCGCGCATTCTTACAAACTGCTGGTCAGCACCACGATATGTTATAAAGCGTGGAAAAATATATCTTGAAATCTTCCTACTTATCTTTTGAAATCGTGCATGCAAATAAGATCCTAGGGTCTTTGAATATTTTACAGTGTCCCCATGTTTTCTTACTTTTCCCCCGAAGAACGTGAACCTCCTTTTCGTCAACATATCCTTTCTGCTGAAGAATCAGAACCATTGTTCAATTTTCCGGCATTTGATTCTAATCTCTTACTAAAAATATTATCATTTTTAACAACTTACAAAGTTGTTACCTGCATATTATTTTACTTTATTCTTTTCCATACCGTGACTAAAGTATTTTCGTCCTCATTTTCCTTGGTGAGTTCTATTGTGAAGCACATCGGAATTTTCATTTGCGATATCATCAAGCTCCTTGGCATAGTATTCGGAACCTTGATCGCAACCATTGTTTACGCCTTGCCGTATTCAATTCTGAAGCTCATTGTTTCTTTGGCTGACGATTTTCTCCAATTCGCTGCCGTCTTTGCAAAAATCGCTTTACTCTTTTGGGCTGTTTGGGTTATTGAAGATTTTATAAATTCTCGAGTACAAAATGAAACGGAGCAATTGCAATTCTGGAACTCTTTCAAAAATTCTGCCACCACGCTTTTTGAGCAAACAATGGGCAAACTCAATTTCTAATAATAAACCCTCACTACTCTTAAAACGTAAGTTTTCTACAACATAAAAATAATGTGAGCTTATTTTCACCGAGTTGAAAATATTAGTCTTTCCTTTGCTTTATCTGATAATTTATCTAACATGTATTCTGAAGTAGTAAAGCATGAAAAGAAGGAAAGAAAGACGGGTAGTGTGCGTTCTGCAAAGGGTAAATAAATCTTAGGGTTTTCACCTGTTGCTGTTTGATTTGAGTATCTTGTTTTGTCAATAATCATTTTCTCAAAGTGTATAAGTGTATACATCATAGGAATTTGTGACGGCACACCCTAAAGAACAGAATATTTTGTTTAACCAGTAAATATCAAAAAGTTAATTTTTCATATGATTTTAGCCACAGTATCCAGTCAGAAAAAAACACGACCAGATTCACTGAGAATGACCCACCGCAAAGAAAGAGATTATTTGGGGAAATTTAAAGCCGAAGCCAAGCATATTTCTCGTGACCCTAAAAGATTCTTGGATGATTTTGCCAACGGAAAATTTGATATGACACCACTGACAAACAAAAACGATCCACTGGAAAAAATGATTGAAAGCATTTCCATCACATCGAATAGCAAGTTTGAAAAAAAGATGAATGAATTCCAAAATAAGAATAGTGACTCCAAAAAGCGAACTTTCATTTTAAATGTGGCAACGTCATCTGCATCCCAAAACATTTCTTCCAACCCTGTCAATGAACTACTGAAAATGGAAGGGATAAATAAAACATCTGGGGAAGTATTGGACGAAGTCATGAACCATTATTTAGAAGAAATCAAATTGGTGAATGTGGATAATATCATTGAATGGGTTTCTACGTGCGTTTTGTATTCTACTAATCAAAATAATATTTCATTTTCCATTGTTATCGGCTAATTTTGAATATTTTGTAATTTCTGTTTTTAGGAACAGCAGCAACCACCATGATTCCAATTTTCAGCTTCCATACGGACTTCCTGATAATTTAAGACTTCCTCCTGATTCTAAACATACTGAAGACCCGGTTCTCTCCGATTTTATTGAAACATCGCAAGACGAATTCGTACTTTTGGACGGAGAATACAGTAAGAAACTTGGACAGATTAAAACAAAGCTCAGGGATAATTATGAAGCAATCCATAATTCAAACTGGTCATGCGAACATTCGGCTCTATTGTTCTACATTGCATCTTCTTTGGAAGAAGAAAATTCTCTATCTGCAACTTCACTTTTGAATGAATTGACAGTTCGACTATTTAAATCAAAAACTCGTGGAGAAATAGTTGCTCAGAAATATAGATTGAAAATGAAACGTTTTTGGGAAGAAAAACATAACAATATAATTCGCGACTGGGTAAGAGATAAAGAGGAACTCCGAGACAAGATAAATTCCGCTTGGGATGAAATGCATAAAAAAAGAGTCACAAAACTAGAATGGCAGGCAAAGGCGAGGAAGCAACACGAATTGTGTTTCTATTGGGCTAAAGTTGTAGAAAAAATGAGAAAAGAAAAGTGTACAAAACTAAGAAGACTTGAAATAATCGTGGAACCCTTTGAAAAGAAATTGGAAGAGCAAGAGAAACTGAAGAGAATGCAAGAAATCCGACGACGAGATGAACTGAAGATAGAAGTGAATAAATACAAACTCCATAAAATGGAAGAAGTCCAGTACCAAAAACAATCCCAAGCAATGATTCAAGATATGATCGATTTCCAGAATAAACTGAAAGCATCCTACAATAGGTACTCTGTAAATTCTTTACTGTTGCAAATAGCACATGAATTATTATTCTTATCTTAATTTTTAGAACCCGGGTTGATTTCCGCAAATACCGACAGGAAGAAAAGTTGCAGACGCGTAAAGAATTAGAAGCATTGAAAGAATATGAAGAACTGAAGAAATTAGAACTGTTGGAAAAAACAAAAGAAAAAGTGGACATAGATTACGATCCTGAAAATTTCCTTGCTGACACTTTTGTTAGTGAAATACAAAATAAACTTCCATGAAATCAATATTTCATAATACCATTGTATAATTGCTCTATTCATCTAAAGTAAATGTCTTCTTTACTTTATTACAGTCTGCTTTAGTTCGCCGCAACGATATTCTGATGTCAAAAGACAGTGAAGAAGAATCCATTATAAAATTCTTTCGGGAGCGCTATTCTTTCTCATCAGACACAGTTTGGGCGGATCGCCGTGTGCGGGTTGAAGCCAAATTACGAGAGGCGGGTCTAATTGACAGTCCATACGCCCGGCAAGTTCTCCTCGCAATGAATCCAAAACCTAAAAAGCATTTGTTCTCACAAATTGCTTTTGACGATGAACCATTATCAAACCCTGTGCATTTGTGAAACCGAAGTACTAATTATCTACCATTACTTCACAATTGTGACTTTCAATCAACATCAACACAATTTTCCAATTTTAAACTTAAGTAAGTGTATCGTGCGTATATTAGGTGTAATTTGTATACTCTTTTACTAGTAAATGCGAGTTGTGCAATAAAAATGGATTTTATACATTGTATTGTAAAACTTAAAAGTACCCAAGTCCTATATATTCATTTTTCCATTAGTAATTATTTCATTACAAAAATATGTAGAAATGTGTGAAAATAGTGACATTATAAAGGAAAACCACTTGGGGGTAAACCAAGTAAATGAATATTATTTTACAGAGTGACGATAATGTTGTGGCAAATACAGTATTCCGGTGATAAAATAATTATATTTGAGGGCAGACTAGGATTTTTGGAGAACTGATTATAATATTTAGGGTTCAGTGAATTTGTCACCTTTAAATAGGTATTTAAGAATGTTAACATTAGTAGTTTAAAACTGTTAAATAGTTTCCATTACATATTCGTAATTCTACAGGCTAACTAAAAACTAAAACGTAAAAATGAAAAGTATGTATGTAATAAAAGACAGAAGTGGAAGGTGAGTGAGCAGCGAGATCTGCAAAAGGTTTGCGTATTAGGATTTGCTTCAGAAGAATTGGCACAGATGGAATGATCAAAGCTCAACGGGGTGATTCTGAATATTTCATTAATGGAATGGTTTGGTTTGCTGTTTGTGTTGAGTTTGCATCTCTGTGCCTGTGCAGTTCACTTGGGTTCAGTTCCTGCCTTTCGGCTTGGCTTATGGCATGCTCGAATCTTTCACTCTTTGCCTTCTTCAGAGCAGACACAGCCTCCATGTACAATACCAACATACAGAAGCAAACGAGAATCTCACTTCCTCGCCCACTACAACATCTTCTTGTCAGAATTTCAAGTCTGCTTCTGATCTGAACTTTTGTACTCAACGACTACATACAAACTACATTCTTAAATGCATACTTCGTCCTCTTACGTACTCTAACTACTGCTTACTATTTCTGTAGTATGCACTCACTATAAACACCTCTATAACATATATAACATATAATACAACTCGCATAATAACAATACTATCAGAACGAAATGGAAATGAACCTACCTTGTTTTACTACCTTCCAATGGATTACTATTGTAATAATACATAACAAAACTCAAGAAACTATACACGCATACCTACTTTTCTAAAAGAAATGCCGTAAATGTCGATATAGTTTCCTCGGGTGCTTCATGCGAATTACTGTTTTACGGAATTGCTTAATTAGTGCATCTTGAATTAAAAGTTGTCGGAGGGGGAACTATTTTTTTAAGAAAACTATCATTTCATAATTTATATCCACAAAATATAAACAATACCAAATAATAATTGATTATTCTGAGTTAATACTACATACACATACATAATTCATAATTGTCAAAGGGGGGATTATTTCGAAAATGGAGAATTATATATTTAAATTGTAAACTTATTCTTCCCCAACCATTGATATTTCCCCCGCGGGAACTATATCGGTATTTACGGCAGATGAGAACATTTTTATCCTAATGCTGGTGTAATGAATGTTTGTTAGTCTTATTTAATCTTAAATAAGCTTTCGGTTCCTATTTCCTATAGTACAAAAGCACACTACTTAGTTTTGAATTGGTATTGCATTGCATTGCATGGAATAGATAGTGCTCTAGTATTGAGAAGCCGAAGTTAAGGTTCAGATAGACGCGCAGTACAGCATAACTAGCAGGAAAGAATGTTGAGCTCTCAACAGAGCTCCAGCGACAGAGTCAAGTCAGGTTTAGACTTCAGGGTGAGAACGCAGGTTCGAAAACTCGGAGGATCGGGTAATTTTCCTAGAGTTATATATCTGTAGCATGCCTTACGTTGCTATAACTAGCAATAGCAGTAATGTCCTCCCTGTTTAACGTTCCTTTAGAGTATTAAAGTCAATATTGTTGTTCCGAAGTATATTAGCCTGCTACCTATCTAGTTAAGTTAGACCACGTGGTGGAGTACACCTTGATTAGATAAGGAGGGTCTTTCACAGTATTTATTTACCATTTTACGTGGATACTAAAGAATGCAATACAAACGAAATGTTCTTAACTGGTTTACTTAAAGGAGCACTAGTATATACATGTAAACTGTAAAAGCAATGTAGAGATCTAAAGATTTACAATTATAGACACACATCACATGCACATTTCTTTTCAAACGAGCAAATCGAATGTTTTCATGAAGTCGATGGAAAGAATGAAGACTTGTGAATCTGTATTTGATTCTCGTTTGGAAACGTGCAGTATGTTGAATTGAGCGTAGGTAACAAAAACCTAGATCCGTGTATACCTATACATAATAGTAGACTATATAGGACAATTAGAAAGTGTACTATGTAAGAGTTAATATAGCTCGTGTTCTGTTCTGTTCTGTTATGTGTTATGTTCAGTAGTTTAATATGCTATAAAGATTCCGCTTGATTGCACGTGTAATTTTACAGATTGCCCGTCATATTCACATTTGTTGTGTATATTTGTACTTCTCTGATGTGATTGCGATCAGAATGTCCATATAAATAGACAGGTACACACTGTATCCATTTACTGTTTATTTTATAGAGTTTCTTTTCGCTTCAACCAAATGTAGAGAAGTAAATACGATTTGTGTGTTTAAGGACTCTCACAGTCAGGTATCTCATCAGAATCACACGAGATCTGGAAATGAGTGAATGGAAATATAGTAATTAGATGTGAAATGGGAAAGCCTCCAAGAGAGTAGGCAGTACAAGTAGAACTACAGAACAGAAATACTTTATGCACAGACCAAGGTAAACTTTTATGTACGTTGTGATTCTATTGATCGTCTTTGGAAATGATGGGTTCCTTTTCACTAAAGTGAAAACCAGACTTTTCAGTGGGAAATACCGCTATGGTAGTTAATATCCCATCTCCCAATGGACTATGGGGAATGGGGAAAATGAAATAGAAAATAGAAAAAAGTGGAAAATTGAGCCAATTAACCATTTTTCAGCATAAAATAATAGTATTTCACTGAAATTCACTATTCAAGAGAGTAGCTTATGCAATTATGACGCTAATTAGACTTTTACTAATCTTTGCTTTAAATTATTTTCAAAATGACCATTGTTTATCCCTCTGTCTCTTTATTTTCCAAATTTCCAAATATTTCAACCTTTTTCACAATATTTCTCACAGTTTCCTCCAATATTTCATTATTTCCCACTATTTACCACATTTTCTTATTTCACAACATGACATTATTTTTCACACTATATTATTTCACATTATTTTTCCTATTTTCATTATTACTATTACTACGCATTTCAAATTACTTGCTCACATTTCCATTATTTCCCCCATTTTTCAGATGTCCCAAAAGGCTGGTTGGGAACTGGGAATAATGGAAACTACACTGAAAAGTAATGTTTCGGAAGCCTGTAAGTAATAAGGAAACGAATTTGTCGTATCTTTAACTACCTCATTAATTGCAAGTTACCTTGCAATAAAGTACACTAGTAATGATGCTTCTCTGAGTTGTGTAGCTTTAATCACGTAGTAGCATAGTATTCTTCGGCGAGTCTTGTCTTCTGACAGACGTGAGGTAGAAAAAACAGCAGCCGCATTATTAGATGTATGGTACGTAATGTTTAACAGATACTATAATTTGGCTGCCATTTAGCGACTTAAATTCAGCGTGTCGGTAGAAAAAGCACGAATTTGTCCATAAAAGCGATTGTCGTTCGACAGAAAAGCAATAAACACGAAATGACCGGTTACATGACTTTTATCTGTGAAAAGTAAGTTCACTTGCCTCTAATAAGTGAATGAGCTACTACTTTTTCTATCTCTTACGTCTAAAAATTGTTAAAATGTAGAATATCGTGATCTATTACCTATAGATAGTTAAAACTTAATAGAATAGCGGGAAACGGATTAAGATTAAGTGTCTTCACTTGATAATATTCGTAATATAATACACAACATAATAATTATACTGTATCTCCCTATTGGATGTTGATAATAATGGAGCTACCTACGTAAAACTTATGATGCAAGCAAGTCCATATGCTTTTGCATAAAAGATCTGAAGAGTGTTTTGTGATGAGACTGGGAGATTAAGTTGAGCTTAGTCAGTCAGTCGGTTTAGTCAATCCAATCCACATTTTTGAATTGAATGAAAGCCTCGAGGCTTCGTGTTCTCTTCAGTTCACATCCCAGAAGAGAATTCCAACATTCATACATACAGTCCTACTTACAACATTCATAAGCAAGAACAAACCATTAGGTTACATAATAATGTCTCGTGCATTTCATACATGCACCTTAAATCTCCTATATCTCAGTATGTTAGTAAACTGTACACCTATGTCATCATACCAGATAGCATTATTATAATAATGCATTAGTCCTACATAAATATAATCTCCGAACCTTAACTGTACTGTAATAAGGCTCTATAACACTTTTTTCTCCTTATACTCTATAGTTTCAAATGTGAACGTAGTATACATAGGTAATGATGATTATGCATACGCTTACGCTTAAGGCCTTCAATCTAATGTTACGTCTTACGATTAGTAGCCACCTGAAAGCTAAAGAATTCATGTAATGAAAAAAGCTACATGAAAAGTTCAAGTTTTATTGAGCTTCTCTTAAGTTCTCCGTCTTGTTTTACTGGATTGTCCATCCATTAATGTTACCTTACCTTTTACTATCACAATTTCCCATATTTACCTATTTAACTCTACAACTAAGCATTAGATACTATAAAATCTACAATTCCTCAAAATCGATTCAGATAAACAAACTCTTTTGCATGTGTATCAGTTCTTCTTGTGTTTTCATCAAGAGCTGACGCATCCTGTGCAATTTCTGTGCGAGTTTCTGTGAATATCTGAAATATCCAATTGAAAAACAGTAATTACGCGGTAATTCATGTAATACCTATTAGAAAGTTAATTTTTGGGAACCACCAAAGGGGTTGAAAGGTTTCTCTTGCACGCGTCCTGTTGTTTCAGAATTTTGCGTTGGTTTTACTAGATTAGAATTTAGTGAGTCAAGTTGTGTAATTAGGCATAAAGGCTGGTTTGCATGACATGGGTGTGTATTAAATTATTTGGTTGGTGGTTTTTGAGAGTGTAAATGGATATTATAGTATTGTACCGTGTGTCAAGCTAGCATTTAAAAAGACAATAAAAACAAGACAAGACAGAGCAAATATCAAGTGCGGTGACATGAATGGGCACTCAGCCACAAAGTGATTCCATTCGACAAAACAGAGTAAAACACAGAGCAGCAGTCGTAATGTCACAGCCATGAAACTGACTTGGAGAGACAATCAAAGGGAAGAATCGACTAAACTCGATTTTTTCTCAACTTGAGTCGAGTGAGTGAAACGAAAAAATAAATAAATTCTTCTCTGTCTATCTGAGTTGTTGTGGAGTGCGATTTCAGTTAAGCTTAAAGAGCAACTTAGTATTTAGCTCCTTGGCTTTCTGCGTTCTGAAATAAATGTGAAATATCTATTGAACTGGAAACTGTGAGAGTTGAAATCTAAGTTTAGTATGAGTGGATAGCATTTGGTTTGCTATTAAAATGTGAAGATTTCTATAGAAAATAGTGAAATTGCATGAAAGAAGAGACGAATTGCCCATTTATCTATCTGTAAGTAGAATTATACAGATTCGAGATCAAGAATACAGTACACCGAAAGAAATGCTTCTTATAAGAACCAAGAACCAACTTGAATACGTATACTTATGTATAAAGGATTTAGATATAATGTTATAGATAGATTGTACACTTATGTTACATTACATTACACAAGCTACACAACACATAACACATACTCTTGAACATAGGTGCAGAACAGAGAGACGGATAAACTTAACCAGTCTGCTGTTCTCTGAGTATGTTGTAATGTTATATAGAACTTAGCTTAGAAACATCATACATACATAAATATACTTACTAGGAGTACATAGAAACAGAAATCGTGCTATTACATACACATAGGGAGAGTGCAAGCTACGAGAGAGCCAGGATCACATTCGAAGTTGGAACTGAGAGCGAGTGAAGCCAGAGCCAGGCCAGCTGCTCCTGTAGGTAATTGATTTCTGTTAATTTTTAATATTGCTAAAATAGAGCAATTCTGGAGTGGACTGCTCTCGATTGAACATTATTCCGCTGCGGTACACGTATTTACAGTGCTAAATGCAAAAGTGGGTCCAGTCCACTTCAGATTATCAATCTGCTTCACTTTATATCAATATAGAGCAGATATACCTTGTACATATGACATTTGAGTGTGTAACGCGTTACTACACAAGAACTGACTGACGTAAATAGAAATATATACATATCTCTCTTCTACTACTCCTCTAGTTAAGTTACCTCACTTATTTCACTCCAGTCCACTGTTCTCTATTTCTATTTGTACATATGCACACATAGACTAAAAGAATAAACACTCTGTCAGTTTAACTCTACTGTTTACTCGGCATTAATCTTCTTTTTGATTAATTTGCATCAACCAAGAATTCGAACCGTGGGTTCTACAGTGTAATGTGTATTTAACATTAACAAGTATACAATACAACTAGAACTGGCTCCGGATGCCTAATATG
Source organism: Yoshiicerus persimilis (assembly GCA_020352615.2). Classification (NCBI taxonomy): domain Eukaryota; kingdom Metazoa; phylum Arthropoda; class Collembola; order Entomobryomorpha; family Tomoceridae; genus Yoshiicerus; species Yoshiicerus persimilis. The sequence continues at coordinate 4,238,485 of CM036944.2, read as the reverse complement.
TTAGGATAGTCAATGTAGCTGGTGAGATAATAATATATAACCTCTTTACAACTACTCTAATCTCTAATACTGGTGCAAATTCGTGTAGTTCATTTGTACTTAATATTTGCCGATACTTACTTACAAACAAACAAACACGGGAGTAGATTTTATTATTGTGTTATTCATTTATTGTTTAGCTACCCGTGTACCAGGTTTTTCTTTCCTTTAAATGCCTCGTCCATGTGAAGTCTCATTTATGTGACTTAAAAGCTTACTAACATCACGTCACACTATTTCACAATAACATTTACATAGCCTGCACATCAACTTACAAACCAAATAAATAAAACTGCAGCTGTACTCTACTGTACAGTGCAAAGAATACATATAACCAATACGTTTTCTAATTAAAGTACAAATTGTTACTTCCAAAGGAAAATAATCTTTTTACCTGCTAAGCAAATAAACCATGTTTACTCAACAAACCCTATTCAAGGAAACAATCTAAAGAACTAACATTAATATTCAATTCATGTCTTGTCTTGGCCATTATTTCTCCAATGCCAATCCAAAATACAAAACAAGAGGAAGGAAATTCTTATTTTTATCTTTTATTAACATTTACATATATCAACACAACAAATTATTTACTATTTACATTTAAAATAGAATGAATAACCATTCATTCTTAGTGAAAAATACTTAATTCGACTGTAAATATGCTTTGTTTTACCATTTGGTGATAACTATGGTTTGGCTTCGCTTACGAAATGCGTTTTCCTAGGTAGACGTTAACTTTCCATGTAATTGTGCGGTTAAGTTTTAGCTATTGCTGATTTTTTACTTTTAAATCCAATTACACTGGTAATTAATTGTGTGTTGTGATTTTAATTTCCTTTTCAGTTATATCATGAAGAATTAAAGTGGATCGGCTCCAACTCTAAGTGATTCGCGTCTGGAATTTAATTAATCAGCTGTGTGCAATTGGCCCAAGGTCAATTAAATGGATAATTACCCTCACGGCTCGCATTAGTCTTCTAGTCATTTACATTTATATTCCAGGAAAAATGGACTGAACTTTAAAACTAACCAGAATACCTCATTGTTCTACAAATAACTATTTTATCTAACAAGTTTTATTTGGATTTCCGGTTACGTAATGATTAGGAGTGAATTAGTTGTCATTTTCAAAGGAAATCAATAGTGTGTCATCGCAAAACGCAACCTTTGTTTAAATGACCGAGGTTTATGGTATTTAAAGTGAATGAATAATATTTGACTCACCATGTTATTGTGGATATGTCATTGATCTTATCACATTATTAACCAGTAACCAGATCACTGTTTTATTGTGTTGTGAATATAAAGATGATGTTTTTAAGTTGCGGTTAAGAAAATTATGTCATTTCCTTCTACAAGAATGAATAAAGATGATTGTGCTCAAGTGGAACTATGAAAATAGCTGGAAGCTACTACTGGAGTTATACAAATACTGTTGCAGTTAATTATGACATTCTTTTGTGATGTAATCTAAAACAGTCAGTCAAGAACTGTAATAAAAGAACACATTCAGAATTGGAAGCACAGACAAAGAAATCAGAGCAGACCAGGTCAGAGACCATTACAGGTCAGCTGTTGACTATTGAGCAACAGTGAAGAAAAAGAATATTGACGCGAAAGAAAATGAGTGTGACGGCCACAATGACGAAGACCGTAAATAGCAACGGAAATCCCATAATGTTAATACCGCCTGGCTAATGTTTGTGGTGTTGTAGCAAATACTAAATTGTAAAATAGATTTCCTCATGATTAGTAAAATAACAATAGCAGTTAGTACTCTGTCTGATTTCTGACTTGATCATACACAGTGATTTTTATTCGATCTGTTTGAGGAACTACATTTTTTGAAGAGTTAGTGAAAAATGTCTGCTGGAAGAAGCAGCACAGAAAAGCCACCCAGTAAGCTACTTTAAACAATTCATTCATTAATGTAAAGTTTTCCAATAAGTTTTGAATATTTTATTGTTGTGGAGTTAGAAATTCGAAATGACAATTGATTTCCTGATTTTCAGAAATAAAAGGGCTTGTAAAACGATGTCGATCGTTCAAGGAAGATATCCTGTCTCGTTTGGCACGAAATCGATCTATAGGAAAAGAAGATGGAGGCGGGGGTCAACGACATTCGACCTCTGGAAGGGTCGTCAGTCCAACTGGTGGGTGGAGTAGTGAAGGTCCTAGTCCTGTCCCAAGTGATTCTTCAGGAGCTCTTGAACCTCTCGTTTTAGTCACACATCGACTCAAAGAAGTAATTTATCCAGACAATTATGGAAACATTGCGTAAATGGAAAATCATGATTTTCATCACAATTTTCTTTTCTAGGCGTACCTGACTCTACAATTTGTGGAAAGTCTGATTCAGAAAAACTGTATTGATTTACTTGGTGGCAGCTCTAATGTGATGCTGGACTTGATGGGTTGCCTACTCAATGACATCAAGAAAACTTCTGCCAGTGACAGGTGTGGAATTACTTTAATTTGACCTCCTAAGCTTTCATCTTCTGTGGTATATGATGGTACATTCTTTCTAAATCCATGTTTTCTAACTAGTAACTATATCCATAGTGTTATAGTACTATGAAAATTATCCCTAGGGCGTTTTGTACAACCCTGTTTAGGTAAAAGTGGAAAATGCCGGAAAAGTACAAAGTGAAGGCGTTGTAAACATATCCTAGTCTCCATTTATATGTTAATTGATGTTTTAAAATAGAATACGATTTCCCTTTGAATTTGAATTGGATAGTGCGTGTTTATCACGACCTAAACGTTTTCCTTCCACCACCGTATCGTATCCATCAAAGAAAATTATTAACCATATTATTATTGCTTTTCGCACATTGATATCACGACGTTTTCATTTCATTGATCTTTGGAAATTGTTTGTTTATTATTCATAGTGCGGCATATCAATCAGCCATATCGCAAATCAAAACAGCACTATCGGAGTTCCTCACCGCTGTAGATGTTCTCCTCCTCAAAGACCGCTGCGATGAAGCACAGCGGGAGGTTTACTTTGAGAAAGTGCTAGATACCCTCAAAAACACCCGGGATGCTCTCACGGTAAATTATTCTCATAAATTCCACGTAATCTCGTATTTTCGGTTTCATTACTAAATCTAGTGAAGTACGCGATGTTAAATATAAAATGCATAATATTTCCTACAAACATTTATATCCGATAAATGGTTCACCTGTTATATAAGTGTTACTAGGAATTATATCATATAATGTTATATTTTTTACAGCGGCTGAAGAATCTCATAGACACCAAAGAGAATGGGCACAGCCACAATAACTCAAACAGTCACAGCTATCACAGCCATAATCATGGATCTGATAAAAAAGGAGCTCCGTTTTTAACTTCTACTCCGAAATCGAAAACTCAACCTAGTTCTCCGGGGAGTAAATCGGAATCCTCATCGTATACAGAAGTTGTTGGTTCTAGTGCCTTGGGCTCTACTCCAATTCTTCCTCACACAGAAGCGAAATCAAATGAAGAGAAAAGGTAAAGCAAACTTTCAGAACTAAACAAATCAAATAGTTCTATTTTTCTGCTTTGTGCCTCTATTTATTTGTATGACAAATAATTCGGGCAAAACAGCTTATTTGTTTAGAAAGTTGGAAAAATTATTTCTTTGTCCAAGAAAACCTTTATAATAAAATTGTATTATGTTTTGTAGACCTCCTCTGCCTCCAAAATTGAAACAGTGGTCTGCAAAATCTTTTGATATGGAATGGCCGTCAAAATCGCCGACATCTCCGCAACATCACAGTCATCATATTTATAGCACGAGTAGTCACCCTAATCTACCTCCAGAGCAGAAATGCAATTCAACAAGTCTACTAAGTCAGTGGTTAGAACAAACATCCCGCTCAGCAGCAGCAAACAATAGTAACCTTCAGATGGGTAACAACAACGGTAGTAATAATAACACGGTGTCATCCTCCTCGACACTGTTGATGCAAAGCGGAAGTCAAAGTAATCACAGTCGAAGTCAAATTCAAAAACAACACGTTCACCACGCTTCGAGTTCCTCCAACTCGAAATTCGAGATGTCCAGCTCGGCGAACTGGACAGAGTCGAGTGTTTACGTTGCCCGTTCTTCAACAGCTAGTTCTTCGCATTCCCAATCAAAAATTTTAGTGTCCACAACCAACCATAGTAATAATTATCTACTTGAAGACCGGAATCGGAACCGGAACCGGACTTACTCGGATTCCTATCGAATTGACTGTTCAGATGAATCCCTGGATAAACTTTTGCCAGATTACGACTGTCGCTCTCAGTCTGCTCGATCTGGAACAACCCACAATTCCCAATCCTTAAGTCTTGGAAGTAGTTTGGATAATTTGCTTCTTGTCGATGGCTCCTCCCAACAATCAGGGTTAAGTCCGAATTCTAATTCGGGAGGTGCTCATGGTGCCAATAGGGTTTCTGTTAGCAGTAGTGGAGCTACTGGAGCGGGACTCGCTGGTCTTAGCAATTATGACCCAGATACGGATGTTGATGGTGATACCGATAATGTTTTTGTCACCGAAGTTCCAGTCACAAGGCCCATTGCTCCTGGAACTGAGAATCAAAAGACTGATATGACACTCTTGATAACTAAGGAAGTCGATGATGAAAGCGAAAGCGAAAGTCCCCCCGAATTACCCGAAAAAACCGTTTTAAACAGGAATAGACATTTTCTTTTGGGAGGAAATACTTTCGGTCCTGCTACAGGATCTAATTTCGCCAATGCAAATTCAAACGGAAGACTCATTAAAACAAAGGAAACGGATCTTCGCTGCCCCTCTCCCTATGATAATGTTGACGAGACGGATCTCAGCACATGGCATGGCTCCACTCGTCCAGACTCTGGATTTTTCCAACAACAATCAAATAGGCAATTCATGAGCTACTCAGAAAGTAGAAATACGCTTGTAGGAGTTTCCGGCGGCTATGAATCCGAGGAAAAACCACCGCTCCCACCAAAAAAGAAACACAGTCTCAGTAAGTAATTCTAACTAGTAACAAAACATTTTTCAAATGCATTTTTCGTTTTGGCTTTAATTTATTACTACTAATTAGTAATTGAGTAATTGAGCCATCATAAAACTCACTTTACCATAAAAAATCTTCTTTGCTTCATAAATATACAAAGAACAGTAATTTTTAAAGTCCTACAAGAATGAAAATCGTTTACCATAATTGAAAATCAAATTATCTTCATTTTACTAACATTTACCACATTTCTATTCATCAACCATTTGCCAAATATGGCATAATTCCCAAAAATAATGAAAAATGTATGTTAAATTAAGGTATTTTGAGTTTACGGTATGATAGACGATTTTCATTGTTGTGGTTGGATTTTTGAAACTATGTTTCTTTGTATATTTAAGAAGTAAATTAGTTATTTAAGACAAATTGGGGGGTTTTTAATGACAAAGAAGAGGTTTGTTATTATGGCTCAATAATTGGAATAAATTCTTATTGACGAAACATTTTATATTCCTACAGTTACTGCATACGTGGAATTAATGCACAACTTCGATTCTCATTCCCATCACCTGAACCACCACCATCACCATTTTCACAATCACCAAAACCAAGCCCACCATCAACAGCATCAATCTCAAATGTATCCTGAAGGTGTTCACTATCGGCAATACCTGAGTGAGAGAAGTGCCACGTTGTACAATCCAAGTACCGGGGGTATACCTGGTTTTAGTGGTTTGTCATCAGCGGGAATGAGTCGGGCATCTTATTCATCATCAATCCATCATTTTTCCTCGTTTTCCACGTCGATGTTCTCCCCATCGGAAGAAATAAGTCCCACACGCCACCAACATCCATTCCTGCCTCTGGGACAATTATCCGGTGGGAATAATTCCTCAGCGTCAATATCTCCTTCTCCAGTGTCCTCTGAATCGGGAAATAATGTGAATTTTGAAAACGGAGGGCGACCCCCAGCTCTGCCCCCCAAAAGGGTAAAGCATTTCCTAAAAACATCAATGAGTGAACAAGGAGAATATCCCTTAAGTGGAAAAAGTCATCCACCGCTTGTTCAGTGTGGTGGGTCACCAGTGGGTAGCCCCCCTAGGGGATTATTACTCCCCAGTCCGAATACTGCTCCTAACTCTACAAATAATTTACAAATTATTAGCGAAACCACGGGAAGTAGTATAGGTAACATTCCCTCTCTTGCGGTTCCGCCATCAGGAATAACTACGGCGACGACGCCCATCCACAGCAGTTTTCCTACGTAAGTTGACGAATTCAATTAATTTGATAATTGTTTTACTTTTGGTGGATGTTAAATAAATGTGTGCTTTAGGAGTGCAATGGACAGCCCGCAGCTGAGTTTGGATGAGGAAAACAAGGATCTGTATATTTTAGATGCATCGCCGATGCTAACACTAAACGAGAGTCTCAATGCTCCCCCGACAAATGGAAAAGCTCCATGCGATGGCCCAGAAGTCAAAGGTGCTGATCCACATGTTCTCCTTGTCTACGCCGCTAGTCCTGATCTCAAAGGTAAATCAATAATATTGGTTTATACTTAACTTTCCCGATCTCACTGAAAGAAACTACCTAACCTCTCTCTCTGGGATCTATTTTCGCCTTCCAAAATCTATAGATATCAAGGTTTCGAGTCGGAATTTAACTTGCTGTTAATTTCCCAATTCCCACAAGAAACTAAATGAATAAACTATTTCTAGGCATAAAACGTTACTATTTTACTTAAACTCACCAAACACCAAGCTAAAAAGGTGCATATGTTTCTATGCAATTATGACACTTTTCCGAAGTCGGTGAATTTCCTTCTTATTTCTATTATACCTCACAGTGTCCATTTGTCTCACATTTGTCACTATTAATCATTACTTCCCATTATTTCTCACATTTTTCAGGTTTTCCCACTATTTCTCACTTTTCCCCATTATTTCCAACATATTCCATTGTTTCCAACATTTTCCACTTTTTATTAAGTATTTCGAAGTTTACCGTTGTTTCCTAAACTTCCCATTATTTTCTACATTTCCCATTATATCCTAAATTCCCATTATTTTTCATTGTTCCCAAGTGCCCAACAAAATTGTCTGGGAAATGGGAATAATGGCAACTAAAAGATGTATAGAAATACATAACAATTCGGCCGGCAGACCTGTGTGCCATTAATTCTCTTTATGTGATCACAATAGACATTGTAGCCAAGCTGTATGAGTATTTATGTGTGCGTTGATTTATGTGGTATAATATAAGAAGATTATGTATATATGTTATTTATGCTTGTGCAGATATGAAATTTCGCGAGGTCTTCCTTCTCACCTATAGGAATTTCGTTCGACCGATTGACGTCATTAATTTATTGTGGAAGCGCTATCAGCACTTTGAGAAGAAATCAGATAGAACGTTTATTGTCCATGCGAGGGCCACTTTGGATCTCTTTGTGGATGTCGTTAACTCGCTTACGTAAGTTTCCTATTTTATTTATTTTCCTTTGATTGCATTCTCTAATGACACGAAACGACAATTGCACCTCTCTTTCTCTTCAGACCCATGGATTTAGATGATGACATGGTTTCCACTGTCAGAACCTGTATTTATCATTTGGTGAACTGCGGAGAGATTCTTAGTGCTCTGAAAGCTAGGAAAGGACTTATCGTCAAATACGAAGTCAGACTGAAATTGCTGAGCCCAAAACCTGCTCCGGCTACACTTGCTGTTACTACCGAGTATGGAATTTATATTTTCTTAGTTGTATTTACCAATACTAAATAATACAAGAAAATTTATTTTTTTATTTTATATATCTATTTCTCCTTGAATCTGTACAGAGGACAAACACTACTTCAATGGAGTGCTACAAGCATAGCTCAACAAATGACTTTACTGGATGCCGAATTATTTCGCCACCTTGAGCCTGCAGAATTACTTTTATGGGCTAGGGAACAGACTGAAGACTTTTGCCCTGCACTTAACAATTTTACTGAGCATTTTAATAAAGTTTCATACTGGTAAGCGTAACTATTATCTTAATTTTCTTAAGGTTTACTACTTTATATTTTAATTGCTGAATTCTGTATGGATTTTTTATCAGGGCGCGCTCAAAAGTTTTACTATGTGCAAATTCCCGGGAGAGAAATCGGACGATGAAGAAATTGATTGAAGTGATGCGTAAACTGAGAGACTACAATAACTTCAATTCTTTACTAGCTGTTCTAGCTGCTTTGGATTCAGCACCTATTCGGAGATTGGGATTCTCTCGACGACTGACAGAAGCTCTCAAGCCTCATGCCGCCTTGACCGATTCTTCTGGATCATTCCGAACATATCGACAAGCGCTGGCTGAGAGCAAACCTCCTTGTATTCCATACATGTTAGTTCCTAATTCAAACAAAATTTTCTACAAATTATAATTGCATTCGTATTGGTGTAAAATGTGTAATTATTCTTTTTTTCAGTGGTTTGGTTTTACAAGATTTAACATTTGTACATATCGGAAACGCTGACTTGTTAGCAGATGGAAAAGTCAATTGGATAAAACGGTGGCAACAATGGGTTGTGCTAGAACCGATTCGACGATTTCATGCCTGGTATGTTCCATTAATTATTTATTTTATTTTACTTATTTATTTGTGCTAACAATTTAAATATTTTTTCCAGTCAATACGGCTACATTAGAAATGACTCTCTATTAGCATTTCTAAATAATTTTGATGAATCTTTAAATGATGACGATCTGTGGCAGCTGTCAGAATCGATTAAGCCTCGAGGGAAGAACTAGACTTTAAAATGACTTACTATGACAAAAAAGGTTGTGCTACTCTTTTGTTTCCAACTGGAGATTTTTAACTACGAGATAGTAAGCTTCAAAACGAGACATGAAATTACAATGCATGTCTCTCTTATGAAACCGCAAAATAGATTTTCTGTATAACGTGAATAATTAGTTATGAAGTTCAGGAATACATGTACTTCAAGTACATTATTATTATAATTAGTTTATCATGAAGGTTGTGTTGCTAACTAAACACCCCAATTTTATTTAGGGCTACCTCAATTGAATAGATTGTAGATATTATGCTTACATAGGGAATATTCACACTACTAGTGACTTTTGTTTTTAAATATTTGGGTCCTTGTTGTTTTACTACAGTATTTAACATTTTGAATAAGTCATACAATTTTAATTAGAGTAAATTTTAGTGTAATCGATTTTTGTTTTGAAACGTAATTTAATTATTTTGTAACACTTGAAAATAGAGATAGAGTAATAGCTAACGTACCAAAGATGTTCATTATATACTACAGTTGTTTGAAATGCATGCCTAGAAAACTGAACCACTTGATAGTATTTTCAATAACCATTTAATTATTATAATTAACTACCAAAATATCCAAACCAAAATAAACCAATAATTATAATGAAGATTAGCCACGCTGATTACTAATCCCAAAACCAGTCCAGTCAGTTATAATAACATAAACTTTACCATTTACTAGTGCATAGAAAGCAATGCAAACTTATTACCGACAGAAAACAATGGAAATTGTATTATTATTTACCTTCTATTCCATTTTGTAACTAATGAAATTACTAATGAAGCAATGCAACTTAAATTACCTACCGAAAAACATTATAATCTAGTTATTATAGAGAAATGACCCCTCCCCCCGCAATAATCAAAAAGGAGCGAATGCTATGTACAACAGATTAAGCAACTTTATGTGCAAATAGATTTAGGCATAATTATAATGTCCACTGCCTACACGTACAATTACAATATTTTCCTGCTGTACCTGTAGCAGGAGCAATAAGAATATTTTCAGCCTTTCGATGTTTCCGTGTTTAAAATAGGAAATACCATTACCAAGTTCAAAATCACAATTCTGCTCCGTAAAGAAAACAATGACTGTGTTGTACACCTAAATTCTTGCTAATTAACTCAACGTTTGATCATTCATGTGATGTACTAATGACTTTTCCGAAATCCAAGAAACCTATTTCAATTGCAACCTTTTGCACAATTGTAACCACGTGTTGTTATTCAAAATAATATTAAAACAATACCTGTATGCTCTTAATTAGTGGCTTAGTGAATCATATGCCGAAACTGTCAATACTGTATTGATTTAAATTTTAAATCATTGAGTTGCATTTATTTTTCCTATTTTTACAAGAGTTTAAGCCTTTAATGCAAAGTGTGCGCATTTAAATTTTCCTATATTGTACTTTGCATTAATATTTTATTATTTCCATGCAATTTCGCGAAATCTTTGTTGTAATTTCTTATCAGTAGTAATATCCAATGGTAGAACTGAATTAAAGTTTCTTAATTACGTAACCCCATGATTGTAAATTGCAATAATGTAATAGATGTAATGGTGTAAAATTGTATGTACCTATAACTATATACTCATAGTTATGAAGTAGCGCACAAACTGATATTATTAGTTAGGTATTACATTCAACAACCAACTATTTACAAACTAAAATTAAGATAACCTGTAAAAAGCTATTGTATAAATGTGTAAATAGTCGTAATATGAAATAGCAGCAAGAATTAAGAGTGTAGACTCGTTACGTTTTTTAGGCTAGTGACTAGACACGGTAAAGGATTGCAAGAAACCTAGAAGTAAGTGTTTTAACTCTACCTTTTAACTCCGAAGCAGAGTTCAAGTTTTTTTCCTGCAAAATTTACATATATAAGAAATTTTAATACAGACAACTATTGGGAAGCCAACTTTTGAAAATTGCATGACAGAAAATATCAATGTAATCTTTTACCCTACAAAGCCATATTTTTATATGTGAAACGCATGTAGTGACTAATTATATACATACAAGAAAAACATTCTAAATGAGCATTTAAAGAATGTTAATTCTTATTTCCTGTTACTGATTACAATTTTACAATGCACCAGAATAATAATTTACTTTTTAAAAATTATGTACATGTAACAAAACGCTGAATTTTAAATCACATCTCTATTTTATTGGCTTCTTTTACTGCCAACTTTGACATGGTTAATTTTCTGTAGGCTCATTAGACATAGCCCACCGAATTTACCTTTGTGTGCCTTCATTCTGAATTTTATTACATTTTCTTGCCAAATAGATGATATAATTAAGCATTAATAATTCGGTCAAAAATTTGCACTTAAAATGTACAAGTCTTCCCAAAATATTGACAAGATAGTTTCTGGGTGACATATTTGAGCAATTGAAAAGATTATTAAGATGAAGAATCATAAACCTCAATGTTGAAGAATTATTGTCTCGTTACAATAAAAGGTATTCGTTAATTGGTGCACATTTAGTCATTTAGAATGTTTTGACAGGAAGAAATAGTCATAAAAAATTAAAGTACTTGTACTAGCTATTTGCATTATGTGTAAAGACACCAATTTTTTTTAAATCGTCGCAAAAGGAAACCCTTTTGTAAATGACAGAATTCTTGTGCTGACTCTGACCTGAAAATTGTTTTCAGTTTCTGAAAAATTGTTATTTTTCAATCTATTTATTACTTATGTATCTGGTGTAACATGGTATCGTATACTATCAGTAATTATGTACTTGTTTTAATTGTATGTGTGTATAAATAGGGTACCTCTATTTAAAATCCAGAAGAGAACCACCAAAGCATCCAAGTTAATTGTAAAAAGGTTTGCCGTTTGTATTTGTTGTTATATGTACAACATATTGCTATCAACGTGAACGTGTAATATAATTATCGTGAAATCATAAAGTGTGCTTTTTGTGAAGCGTCAACTGATAGAGTGTCGGGTTGATACTTAGTTAAACATTACAATTAAGTCACTACTGCGATAGGCACTCTAATTAATTAACGTATGTGTTACAATTTTATGAAGCATTTGAATAAACCAGTCAATCAGATGGAAATGTTCGTCTGATGTGCTTAAGTTAAACAAAGTTGACAGCTGTCCATTTCATTCCTTACATAAGACCATCACAATTAGGGAATAATAAATAAATCCCAAAACTAATTTAGAATAAAACAACTTGGAAACACCTATTTAATCCCTATTTTCGTTAATAATGTATGAAAAATATGCACATGTCAGTTAAAAGAATTAAATTTTCAATGTTTTCTTAGCACAAATATATATATATTTCATAGATATCACAAAATATTCGACAAGAAAAAGTATTTGAAATATTTATTAATAATACTGAAATGAAATAAGTAGACTTAGGTTCTCTTTTCACGATTTGTACTATTTGTTTCCTTTCCAATAGTCTGTAATAATTTCTCCTGCAAAATCTCCTAGCATTCTGCAGGTAATATCGTTAACGGATATTAAACTGACTTGCAAAACGGAGGCATCCACCACACGAATGCCTGAAGTTCCAAACACCCTGTACAGAATAAAACAGTTTTTTAATATTACAGTTAAAGGAAAAGTAGATTTAATTGCAAAGTAATTAACATAAGTAAAATTTATTTATTAAAATTAAAATGAAGTACCTCAACTGAGAGTCAACGACTGCATTAGGATCCCGCTTATCTTTTCCCATGGGTGCAGTGCCACTGTATTTGTACGCAGTTAACGTGGCTTGTCTTGCCACACATTCAAAATAGGAATCACTTTTAAAAATCTCATTTTCGCAACCTGGATAAGGAGTCCCGATAAGGTTTCCATTTATTTCTTTAAATGCAGATGTGTCTTCAACTAGCTTCACTGCAAATTTAATCCCTACGCCAAAAAATATGTAAACTAAATTTTTATAGAAAGTTAAATATAAATGAATTTAAATATTTTTTTCACATTGCAATGTAATAGAATATGTTTATCATCACCAAACCTTCAACGAGAGTTTTGACATCCCTTGGGTCTTGCAAGTATCTGGGGTCTACTATTGGATGTTTGTAAGGGTCACGGTCTGCTAATTTAAGGGACCCAAAACCAAATGGCCTTGACAAAGTTACAAACTGAAAAAATGCATCCTGTCCGCTGACGGATTTAAAATAGTCCAGACTCTTCTCATTGAAGTTAAGGGAACGCCGAAATGCAATTTGAGACATTTCAGTTGGGGAAATGGCGATAACATAAGTGTGAACATCAGGCACATCCATTTGTCCGGCTTTCTTAGCATAGTCTGTGATTATATGGTGAGTAGCTTCAGATCTTCCAGCTGCAATCGGTCCTAAGATATTAAAGTAAAATTTAATTTCTTAGATAATTTTAATAAATAATTTTTTTCAATGAAAATGAAAGGTTTTATTTTAAACTACCTCTTCCTGCAAACAACCATTGAAAAATTGCTGATGCTGTTATATCTCTTTCTATATTGAACGACTGTCCTTTATCCACTGTAAAAGGTCCAACTAGAGCTCCATATTTGTCTTCCAAACGTTTTCCAACAGGTAAGTCAACCAAAATGGGGATCTGCATTTTGGAAACATATAATATTTAGTATATTACTCTGTATAAATACTAAACGCTTTCGAATTTCTATTTGTCAAACTGAACATACATCCAATTCACTTAAATGCTCTTTTGGTCCGATTCCTGCTAACAATAACAACTGGGCTGATCGTATTGATCCTGCAGAAAGAATCACTTCTTTTGTAACTCGGGCTTCAAGGGTTTCTCCATGTCTTTCGTACCGAACACCGTAGGCGTGTGTTTTGTTAAATAAAATTTCCTTTACAAAAGAAAATTTCCTAATGACTAGATTCGATCTGGACATAATTGGCATTATCGACCCCGTAAATGCATCGTGACGCATTCCAGATTTAAGATAAAAGTCCATTGGAGCAAATCCTACCAAAAATATTACGGAATTGACAATTCTTACTCAACACAATATTTTGCTATGTTTTGATTGCTTAGGTATGTTTTGTTAAGGCCGATTGTTTATATTAATGGAAAATTGATTACAGTGGGGGCACAAATAATTGTCCTTAAATATTTCAATAACCTTCTGTTAATGGTCCATATGCATTTGGATCACGGTTTAAATAGCCAATTTCCGTCCCTGCTCTCATCAGATTGTCAATAAAAGGTACAAGGTGGGTATTTTCAATACTAACTTCGCCTCCTTTTCCATGAGAAGGTCCTAACAGAAAACGTTAACTATTATAGTTCTCCTTAAGAGAATTACAAAAGAAGTTTTACTATAAAGTTGAAATAATAGATACCGTCATTGAACGTTCCATGATAATCTTCCATTTGTTTGTAATGGTGGAGAATATTTTTCAAAGACCATCTAGAATCTTGCGTTTTATTAGAAATGAGATCGAAGCCCTGAGTATTTCCACGAATATAAATTAGTCCGTTAATTAAAGAACTACCACCCAGTCCTTTCCCAGAGCCCCAGTAGGATACCTGTGACAATTAAAATACATATGATATAGTTATTATTTAATTATATAGTTACAAAAACGATACATTACGAAATATCAGATTGAAATAAATATTACATTATTATTCAATCCGAATGCAGCATGAGTTTGCGGTACAGTTCGATATTTCCAATCCACAGGTGATTGATTATTCATCATGTAAGACAAAATGGGTATCGAGAGAATAGGGCTGGGATTCCCTCCTGCTTCCAGTAAAAGAACGCGAAATTCTCTAGAAAGTCGATTTGCCAATGCAGAGCCGCTACTTCCAGCTCCAACTGTTATTTTTCGATGAAAAAATTAATTTGCAACCAATACTTATGTAAAATAAATTCTTTAAGAACTAACCAATAATAAAATCGAAAGTCTCTCCGTTTTCCAGTTGGGGCACCATGCGTTTATCATAGAATCTATCCATTTCAACCGTAATTGATAAAAGAAATGTCAAATTTTGGAAAAATATTGTGACAATCGGACTGGCCCTTACAACGATGTCGAAAATCATGAGATTGCGTGGAATGTGCATCTCGGAAGATGGGAAGAAGTAGATTGAGAAGAAATTGCTTCCTGAATGCACTCTCTCTTCAATGGTTTGTTTTTGTCAACAAGAGAGGAGAACAACACATAATTCTCAAAGATGTAAACAAAAACAAATTGCGACAAAAACTAACTGCCAACTGACGTTGTGAGTGGTGTCATGTCATAAGGTAATGCGGACTATCTCTGCTGTTATGTAAACCAGTTAAGAGGTTTGGCTGCCGCAAGACTACTCACTCTAACAGAACAATGTCCGACCTAACTGCACTTACTCACGTTCACAACTAGACTTAAAATGATAATTAAACAGGTTGCGCATTATTATTATTGTATTCCCTCACAATTCACAAAAGTCAATAGACAATGCAGCAGAAGTGTTTGCATTCTGCTGGTTATGAAATGTGCTATTGAAATTGTGCGGATATCACTCCCTCAATAGTCATGACACATAAAAGCATGCTCTTACAAATCTTTTCAGAAGAGTACTCTCTGTAATTACAGTGCTAACTCAATTTCAAAGCAGATCACTCAAATGTACCATTTCACAGCTTATGTTCCCAGTGCACTCACATGTACTCTAACATCTTGTAAGCAATTTAGCACCATAAAAATGGCAGTTAAGCATTTATACATACATCTATTTTCCACCTGTTTACTTACACAACTTTGCATTATTCACGTTCGTTGGTAATACAAATACTAATGCTTCAAAAATTTATTTTGATCGAATGAATTATTGCAGTTGTTCTTAGTCCCACAATATCCTTTTAGTAAATATTTGACACGTATGCCTACTAGTGTTGAAAGCTAATTGTTTCTACTTATTTAGGAAAAGATTATTTAGCCTATTTATTTAGCTTCCAAATTTTACTGTTTATCATTTCTTCATTACAAAAGATATGATATAATACAATCAATAACAATAACAATCAAAGTTTTCCTTATTCTACTAAAGCAAAATGGACTGATATACATAACACCGCTGTGATGTGACTCTTATTAGCAAAGAGGTAATTCCACTTTTCATGTCTACCTAAAATGGAAATGTTCACCTCAACGCTCATTGTTGGTACTGTGTAATTATAATCAACCTAAGGAATTGTAAAACATACTTTTAATGCACGCACACCAAAGTGATAGGAACACCCCTAAAATTAAACATTACTTCTGATGTTCTGACTGAGGTTAAGATATTTTAATGCTTTGTTTCTTTGTTTTACTTCTGCTATGCGTTTTGCAATGGTTTATTATTTAATAATACTTGGTATGTCCACTTTTATTGGAAAGCTCAGAATATCAAGGGGATTTGGAAAACAATAAGTCCAAAGAGAAGTTTTAAATATACTAAAACACAAGATTGAATAAAAATAACAAAAATTATGTCAAAAATGGTAGCAAATAGCTAAAGTTTACAGATTCACTTTTTACACATTATCCCCTCTGGATAATTTCAGCATCAATTCTGGATATTCCTCGGAATATTTTTTAATATCTGCAGTTGTTTTAACCAAATCGTTTTTCTTCCTGCAATTGTTTAGAAATAATTTTAGATGAACTTTATTATTCTTTTTTATAAATTGAAATGTATAGCAATGTTAGTATCGTCAATCGTATTTCAAATAATGTGAAATGCATGGACAAAAGTATTAAAAGTATTAATACAAATACAAGTACAATTATTAAAGGTTTAAATTTTTAGAACCGTGTCTTACTTTTTGAATATTTGGAAACATTTTGATGTGAGGTTTTCAGAAGAAAGAAGTTTGCCCAAGGTAAATAATTGAAGAAAATTATCTTCACAGACTTTGCTTATCAGAATCCTTTCAGTAATCTCCTTTAATTCTAAAACGGAGTATTTGTCAGCAATTACGATTAATTCTGCTGCGTTTTCTTCTAATTTGGCATTTCCAGTGTACAGAAATTTAAGAAACTCTTCAACTATCTGGGGTTCTGCATCTTCTATTACAAGATATCCTGATTGCGCCTCTTTAAATTGTTGTTGAAACATTTTTGCAAATACTGGACTCTTATCTATGCAAGACGATGTAAAATAACAATATTCAAACTCAAATCTAAAGGGTGGCTGACTGCGTTTTTGTACTTACTTGCAAGAATAATTTTGTGAACTGGAAAATTCATTTTTCCGCATTGTATTTTAAAATCCGAAAAATCTTCTGCAAGAAAGTATTGTTTGATATCAAGTTTTCCTGCATTTTTTACTTCTAATGGAACTCCATTTGCTTTCTCTGTAGTTTTCGTTTTCAGTACCTCCCGGTGCCCTTACATGAGAAACATGCTCAATAAATATTAATGGACAGTTTAGAATTGTTAAATACTGAAATCAATTATTAGTCATCAACTTACAATATCTGTAAAATAGTTCAATTTGGAATGTTAAGTTATAAATATACTTCTTTCTTCTGATAATGTCTTTATTTGAGTAGCGGTATCCCCAGAAGGTAGGGGGACCCTTTGTGCAGCAATACCAAAACACCGTTGACTGGTTGTGAGTTCTGCTTGTGATATCCTGAGGTTTACATATTCTTTTCATGGACAACGTATTCTTTTCTTCAACGGACAATTTTTCCATGGCTTTAAAAATAAATGTCATAATTACCGAAATAGGTCATCAATTAAAATTTAAAATTCTTTAAAAAAAGAAATTTCGTGTATAAGAATTGAACAACCTATTTTATGATAACTACAGTAATTAGAAATACAATGCGATTCTTACGCAGAACTATCTTGCTTTTAGAATTATTTTCATTGGCGGACAATGAAATCGTAGATTTGTAAAGAGAACAATTTTTAAATTGTCCGTTTTCATTTATTTTTGTTTCTCCGATACAAATTTTGGCGTACACATTCCCACTACTATCAACGAAAAATTTCCTGCCAAATTACGAAAGGAATTAATTATAATAATTTTATTTGTATTGTAATTGGCAATACATTGTATTCGTTCAGGTACGATATCTAAAGATATATAAGTTGTCCGTGTCCGTACATATAATTGTCCACCGAAGCCAGCACACCCAGTTGAAATTTAATCTCATGTGTGGCAGCTGCATAAGTACTATTAAGCTCGTTGAAAATGATAAATTCTTCTAGGGACTTTCCTCCGAAACTCCATTGAAAAGAATACATAGATGACTCTTCGTCATATGCGAACTAGGTTTAGAAAATTATTGTAAAATAGGCAAACTTTAAAAGTTTATTATAATTTAGTTTAAAAGTGTATTGTACATTCGTTCCCTACCTCTGTGTCACCAACAATATCCATAGTTTTCTAGCTTTCCGAAATAGTTAATTACTGTTTTTGTAAAATTCTCTAACTTTTAAGATTGCAGATTTAATTGCTTTTCAAAATTACAAACGTAATTCTAATATCCAATATAGGACATAAAGCTGTTTTTGTTTTGAACTGTTGGCAAGTTGAATAACTATTATTCAAATTATTGGTTGGGGCAAATTTTGTATTTGTCTTGCATACCACGTACTAATGCAATTTAGAAAACTGTTTCGAGTTCCGTAAGGAAAAAAACCAGTTTTTGGGTTTTTGAGCTTTTTCTCCTTTTTTATACACCAACTGCTGTGAAGTATATTCTACATTGGATATTTATTAATCTTAATGGGTTATCTTGTCTAATTGCACGTAATAATATCAATTCTATTTGAAAACATATACTGAGAAGAGAAAAATGGAAAAATATTTAACCGTATAAACTTTTTCCTATTTTGCAAGCAGCTATTTCATCAAAAGTCCGAATAAGCTGGCAGCCTAAAAATAATCATTTTCGTTCCCTTGAATTGACTTCCTTGGTTGATTAACATAACAAGGTCAGTGAATAATGGCTGCGGAAGAAGTGAAGACTACATGATAAAAGCAGTTGGGCATAAACTACACAATGGTATATAAAACTAATTATTATCAATTGACAATAATATTTTACATGTTCCATTTTCCACATTCAATATGCAGTTTTCATTTCATAAATACATTTGCATTGTAAAAGATGCATTGCTGAGGAAAATTCTATACTATAATTACATGCAATCAAATACATATTATGCTTTCAGTTTGGTGCATGTAGTTAGGTAGATTAGTATTGGACATGTAAATTAGTATTGGACTATAGGTAGAATTAGAATACTATATAGGTAGGTTCTGTAAAATTATTTTGTACGCAAATGATTTTTGTGGCTTATAAAAAATAAGGAAGAATATAGAAGCTTGTTCTTAACAATGAAAATAAAAATCGTTCTACATCCTTAGCTTTTCAATTTGCTTTTTATGTTGTTTTTAAATTTTGTGCATATTCTTAAAATATTCATGTTCCTGTCCATCTAGTTTTCTTGATTATGTCTCATGTCAGAGCAACACAATTCGGCATTTCGATATGCATACCGAACCTCCGATACTCAAAATTGATATATAGGCAGAGTATACGACTCTAACATCACAAACTTACCAAATCGTGCAATAATGTCATAATAAACTTTGTACACGAATATATCGACACTAACACGACAGCTGTTTACTAATACATGCACATAATACCAGTATTAAAGCAATGCACAGGGTAGGAAAAATGATTATGAAAAGTGCCTGGTGACTCCAAGGGTTAATGGAAAATATTTTGGAGTACTTTTTTGTACAGAATTTCGTTGTAAATTCAATGATCTAAATTTCATTCAAATTAATTGGTGTTTACCGAGTCTAAGATCCGTTGAACACTAGAAAGTCGAATTCTTGAGTTTTCGGAATTTTTCTGGGTCACAATAATTTTTTTTTTGAAATATCTTTTTCAGATTTTAAAAATGGATTGTAGTAGCAACATCTCAAAAACTTTCCTGACGATCGAAGGAGGTTGAATTTCCCAATTTTTGGGGCTGCAGGTCCAAATATGGCTCATTTTGAAATATTCTTAAAAAAACACTGATTTGGAAGAAACTTAGGTCCGGTCATTGAATGCGTAACAAAATTCTGTACAAAAAAGTGCCCCACACCATTTTTCATAACCCCCTCTGAAGTAACGCCCACCTTAGCAATCCTTTTTTCCAACCCTGTACACTTGACATGCAAACCTTTAACTTTAGCAATAATAACTAATGTTAAGTTAATCTTTCGGAAACTTCATTGTCAAATGTCTCCACAATATCATTTGGTCACCCACAAAGTACATTCTGCTTTAGCCATTGTCACTGAGTTTACTGAGTTAATATGCAATATGCATGCGTTTTAATTATCATGTCACAAAAGGAACGATGATCCGTTTACGCAACTAAAAGGTGTATTGTTCAAATAGCGTGCAATGCAAAGGTTAGTTAAATTAACCCAAATTGAATTCTTACACACACATGTGGCAATCTTTTAGCCGAATATGTTGTGTTGTGAATGTGCATACATAATTTAATACAGGTTTCAACCTGTTATAAGAGTTACAACCACAATAATTAAAAAACATTTAATCAAAATTAAAACTGTCCAACAAATATAAATTCTAATAGACTGTCGATCATGCTTTAAAATATAAATAATAAAACATAGACATTGTGTTTTTCAATATTTCGTAGTATAAGATTCCTCTAAGGTTATCCAGTTAACTTATTTAATGAAATCAGCCCGTGTGGTTGGAAAATAGTTGGTTTCTGCGTATTAAGTTAATAATGAATTGATGGTGAGTACATTGAATAATTTGGGTAAAAGGTTAAGCTTTGAAGTTATGAATATAGATAAAGGAAAATAGGGTTAAATGTTTGTATGTATAAACGGCAGACTACTTAGTGGTTTGTAAAGTCAAATAAAGGACTGTTTTATTTTATCTGATGGATACCATTATAGCACTTGTGAGGGAATTCATAAAACGGATAATTAAGGTTATCAAGGTTTCTTCGCATAAAATATGGATAGCCAATCTGGATATGCATTTGAGAGTTAATTAAGCCGTATATATCTTGTCAACCCACGCAGAGAAATAAATGGAATACATTGGAGAGTTGTCAGGAATCTTTGCCATTTGGATAGTGGACGGTAAAGGAAGGTTGTGGGCATAAAAGCTATAAGTGAGTTAAGGATAGTTTGTAAGATAATTCCTCTATGGTGGATATACCTGTGTACATTGGAATTAGATAGTCTAATTCTGATTGCACTACTTCTGGTTTTTATTGTTTTCCATTTCTGTTGTTGTTGGCCTACATGAAAATGTCAAGCAGCTAAGAAATCTTTTACAATTCCAGTCCAGTAGTATTCAGTCGCGAATATTATTGCATAGTATTGCATTAGAACTATTAAAGTGTCCTATCATTGTATGTATTGATTCCAGCGCACTGGAACCCGTATTGTATTTCTGTCCGATTATTAAGTTGGTATATAGACACAACAGAAAATACTCCAGTTAACTCCAGCTCCATTCCTTGCTACTTGACTGGAGAGCTGGCCTGGAGTACTGGAGGTGGCTTTCGGTCCGCAAATAACCGAGTCGTAAAAGCTAATCCGTAACCAAACCGCGAATCTACTTACTTTTTAATGGGTTTTATGGATTTTGCTTATTTAACTTTATTATTGGACGCATTTAGTTTCAATAGAACAGCAAAGAACTTCAGTCTTTTCATCACAATGTCCTAAATACGTTCGTAGCTTTTCTGTCCACTAAGCAAACGAATAAACACAAACAAATCCTGCCAACAAATTCTATAGGTACTAACTACATTCCTAGTAATCTACATTATTATTCTACACAGCTACCCTATACCTAACTAGTAATCTAGCTCCATGTATTAGTACAATTACCAGACTTCACTGAAAATTCTTATTTTCCATTTATATTATTACCACAGCCATTTCAAGCTATAAACTCAAAGCGTCATGGACCCCGAACAAAATGGCAGCAGCCAGACTCAATTGTTTGGGATGACAGTCGAAGAAACTGGCAGTAAGCTTTACAGTTTTTAATTTTACTTATTATTTAAGTTATTCAACAATTATTTAGTATCCCTTTTTATACTTTCCTGCTTTTCCGAAATTACGCATCAGTTTTTGGGATTTTTGCAATAATTTTCATTCCAATTTTTCAATTTTCAGATTTAGATAAGGATGCAGGTTCTGGAGGTATTGGATTCTTTATGGAAATGGTCTCTTGGTTTCTTGTCATTATAACGATGCCATTTTCACTATTTTTCTGTCTTAAAGTAAGAATTTTGCTAGATTAACTAAAGCAATGCAATTTAAATCTATTCTTATCAAAAGGGTAGTGTAGAATTTATCTTCTGGGTCCGATTATTTAAGGTCGTCCAAGAGTACGAAAGAGCTGTGATTTTCCGACTGGGTCGACTTGTGTCCGGAAATAAAAGAGGAGTATTCTTCGAGTTGCCATGTATTGAGAGCTATCACAGAGTCGATTTAAGAACTGCTGTCTTTGACGTCCCTCCACAAGAGGTTAATTTAAGTACATTTAATTTTAAATTAAATAATATCTACTGCTTCTTATTTTTTGCATGCATTTTTATTAAATAATGTAAATTTGGTTGTGCATTTGAAAATTTGCAATTCAAGGTTCTGACAAAGGACAGCGTAACAGTTAGTGTAGATGCAGTTGTTTACTACAGAGTTTTCAATGCAATTATGTCAATTTCAAATGTTTCAAATGCTCCCCAATCGACAAGACTTCTGGCACAGACCACACTCAGAAATATTCTCGGAACACGAAATCTCGGAGATATTCTTAGTGAGAGGGAAAGCATCTCTCTAGCCATGCAGGTAAATATTAATTCACTCATTTCAGGTTTGCCATAAAATTTATTTCATTATTTTTATCATTATAATCCTTCTTCTTAAATGTAGCTATACTGTTGCATCTAGAATCTAGATATCATCTAGAAAACCAATAAAATGATAGTACCAAGGAGAGTAATGAGTATCCACCATACAGGGCAGGACACAGTAGGTGCCCGTACTACTGGTGATATAGTTCGTTTTATCTTTGTTGATTTTTAATCGGGATTTTTACCTCTGTGCTAACTTATCTGCGTCACAAGTTGACTATTTCGTATTGTCTTCGTGAATAATTAATGTATTTCTGAAGGTGTGCTACCATTAAACGAAGGAAACCTTAATTTAATAAAGGAATTGCCTTTGGACACAAATAGAATTGCATTTCTACTGGTACTTTAAGTGAAGAATCCATATCCTACATTATTTAGAAAGAAAACTTAAAGTCAGAGAGTAGGTTAGATAGATAGACGCAAAAATCGGCTACATTAGCTTTTATTCCTCCTATCGCAAAGATAATGCATACTTAATGATCAAGCGGTCGTAAATTCTCTAATAATTCAATAGCGAAGACTAGTACCATCATCAGAATGAGTTTATGGATAAATTAACAACTAAATTAAAGACAATCTTGCCATAAAAATTACATTAGAGCAGTCTTAACCTAAATAGAAAGGAAATACATGCAATGGTAGAACTCTGGAAAGTTTACCTTGGGAAATATTGTTTATTGTATTGACTACCCGATTATTTTTAATGAAACAGAAGCTTTGCAAATCCTTAAGGATGGAAATAAACGATTCCATGTAATTAATAATTTTCAACTATTTTTGCGCTTCAAGTATAAATGCAAAGAATTTGAATACGGACAATATTATTATAATGTGATATGATTACAGAGCTTGATGCTTAATTAGTTAAATGCCCGATTGAATAATAATTATATGGAACATCCTCAATAATGATATAGTATTCCAATATTTATTGTGCTATTAGGATATTGCATTGAAGTATGAGTAAATTCTACTCCTTACCTAATACAATAATATATGGTTTGTTATTCTAAACCGAGTCACGTTTTCGCAATGCCAGGTATTTGAAGGTCCTTCTTTCTTTATTTTGTACATTAAACCTTGTTATACATTTTCTACGATTGTGAATGCTTAGAATAATATTGTTTTGTTCCTGGTATGGTCTCCTCTGTAATTATAAAGTCGGAAAATTACAGTATGCAGGTTAAATTGAATTTAAATCGATTTGATTTCAGACTGCCCTGGATTCGGCAACAGACCACTGGGGAATAAAAGTTGAGCGTGTGGAAATGTATGCCATTTATTATTATTGATGAAAAATATCCGTGAAATAATGATAGAGCTCCTAATGAAATAATAACACATGTTTAAAATATTTGTTTGCCATCCCACTGTTTCCACCTTCCTAATTTCTGCGTAAATTAGATAAGGTAATTGAAAAGGATATTTTTGGGTGGGTTATTATAGAAAAGATGTTCGGCTGCCTGTACAGTTGCAGCGAGCGATGGCAGCCGAGGCCGAAGCGACTCGGGAAGGTCGGGCCAAAGTAATTGCAGCAGAAGGAGAGCAAAAAGCAGCCCGGGCGTTAAAAGAAGCTTCGGATATCATGATGGAATCCCCTGCTACACTACAACTTCGCTACCTTCAGGTATGTCAATCAATTCACAGTTAATAATTCTTGGTCTGGTGAAATGACTGTATAATTAATTCATGGGGCTCTTAATTGAAATTAATTTAGACCCTGACGACAATTTCCGCGGAGAAGAACTCGACTATTATTTTCCCTTTGCCAATCGACCTCATTGCTCATCTTATTAAAAAGTAGACGAGTACACAGTAATCATTGGTATTAATTTCCTAAAGCATTAACTATTATTGCCATTTAGCACCCTATAATATATTTTCAGGTATCCTAAAGGCCTACAAGATACTATTGAAACGGTATACGACGAAATAATGAAATCCGTAGTCTAATAATAATGTTAGTGTTCATTAACAACAGTCGTAGTCCATTTCCATTAGGGTAGACTATAACGTTATAGCTTCTGCCTACTTCTATACATTTTCTTGTTCCATGGTATTATTGGTTATTATTCTATTTGGACTATTCCAACCTCCAGTCCACTTTTTCATACTCACTACTCAATTTTATCAGGTATTTTATTTGTATCCATTGCAAATTCTATATTATTTTTAAAACCAAGTCCTCAGAATATTTGGATAGGATCATTTATCAGATTTTCTAGATTCCCCCGGTCCCACTGCCACTGCATCTGTGAGAAGCCTTCCAAATTGGACTTTTTTCTTGTTTTTTGGAATCATCGGATCTCAGTCTACCTTGGTGTAGTATCCTTGGTGGTGTGATACATTTTCCGTGCCACTAAATAGTACTTTCGTAAAGGAAGCGCAATGCAAGACTTTTATTCTTATTTTTGTACTGAGCATCAGAAATAAAAAATAAAGAACTGCCCTCGTATTGTAGTTTGTAGATAATCCCCCAACTCGTTATTATCACTTTTTATTACTATTTTACCAAATCTTTCATTTTTCTATATCTCCTTATTTTTGCCTACCTTTTTCTGTCTTACATTATTTATTAGCATATCATACGGTTATACGTCGATAAATCTTCAATATTTCAATCTCGGATAATCTTTCAATAGTATCTTACAGGACTTTATCATACGTTGACACAATATTTTGCATTGAGTCATTTAAGTTTCAGAATGTCAATTCATACTAGAGAAGTCTACATTATTATTTCCAGACTGTTCAAAAGCATCAACATTTTGTCGGCAATCTCATATTTCGTGCAATTTAATTAGTATAATTACGAATACACAAAACAAATAAATATATAATATACACCTGTGTTTTTAATTGTTCATTTACAAAGCTTTCATTGTCATTCTTGATGTTAGCTTGTACACAAAATGTTATATTGTAATTAACTTTAGTTTTCAATTTTCACTTCAGTACAAATACTGTTTACCAATGGAACTGGTGTTCAAATCTATTCCTTATTGTGTAATGACCTTAATTAAAACCGCCCTGGCTCCCAATTCAGTTCATCCCTTTAAAAATTACTTCAGCATTAAATGTAAGTGAAAAATCATGTAATTTTAATAAGTGTATATCGAATAAGGCAATTCTATAATAATAATAACGCTTTCTACTATGTACCTCAATTTGATCTACATAGTATGTATACAGTATTAATCTTTTAAAAATAGATAAGGTAGCTTTCTAATATAAATAATTTGAAAACTATTTCTACATTAATCTCCCTTCGAAAGACTGAGACATGATAAATGTTTTTATGATATCAAGGAAGATCTAAATAATTAATGTGTTTACCTAAAATTGTAATTATAGTATATCGTATCATTAATCATTTGTTGGCATTCAATAATTAAATTCTGAATATTCTTCTATGCATGGCATTGTCTTCCTTGATGAATTCCATGTATACTGTTGGACTTGTGTGTATGTAATTTTGTAATTATTTCACTTATTAACATATATTTACTATAATACCTATGGATTTGCCCTGCTGTTAAAAATAAGTTAATTACTTCGATTCTGTTTTCAGTAAATATCACTATATCACATTGGAAATTAAATGTTCTTTTCCTTGCATACCTCTTTAAGGAATGCAATAATAATAATCCAGAGCCTGAACTTAAAAATACAACTTTTACTTTGCTCAGAGAAAAATTGACTTTTAGGATTTGGCTCCAGAATCGTAATAAGCAGCAGTATTTTGGTAACCAACTTTTATGTAGCATTAGGAATTCAATAACAATGTACAAAAAATGCTTTAAGGTGCACAATTTATTCTTGTGAAATGCTTTACTTAGAATTGTCGTATAATTCAAAATATTTACTACTCAGTTTCCGTTGGTCGATTGGCATTATTGATATTGAAGGTAAAAATAAAAAAGGAAATAATTATTTATTTGTGAAATTAAAAATCGTTTACTCATGAATAATTTATGCGCGCAATAATTTGGTGTACATTATATATTTTCATCGCTTTATTTTCTACCATTTGCGTTTTCGCATAAGAATCTAAATTACAATTAAAACAACTACAGTAATTATCGATATAATCTCCTCAGGGGCAATATTACTTCAAAAATTTTTGCTGGTTTACTCGACATTAAAATGTGAAAATACATTTAGTTTTCACCGAAGGCATAATTTTACTCGTTCAGCAAAGTTGTGTAATTTTATTCGAACGCTTGAAAAAAAAACTTTTTAATAGTGTATACTTACAAAAAATGAAATTGACATTGCTATAAAATTGCATTGCAAGCATGAAATTGGTAAACATGAAAACTATTATTTAAAATGTGAGATTTTGAGTGTTTCATTCATCTTTAGTAAGTGTTTTATTGTGAATTAGAATAGCAAACAAGGAATTCTGTACAAACCGAAAGAAAATTTAGTATTATTGTGCTGATTACCAGTCATATTTATTTGCTTTCACTCGTAAGTTTCTTGTACAATACACACTTAGTTTGAGTAGTGTATAGAAAATTACTTGAAGAGGTAGCATTTATTTGTAAATATCTTTGGACTGTGTATTTTGTATTGATTTCGCAGATTGTACTGGTTTTCTTACAAAGCGGCAGTTGTATACGTATTCTATTGTGGTATTCAACATGTATATTCGTTATAAGGGAACAGAAGACTAGAAAGAGGGGACAATAATTCATTTTGGTAGTCCAGAGGTTAACTTTAAGGTAAAAGGATAGGATTCTACGGATGCCTCTATAGCGAAGCACTCTAAACCAATGGGCAATTACGGAAAAGTCGCAGTCGCAAAAGTGTAACTGAATATATTTGTATAGGAATGTCCTTTCGTATGTTTCCTTTACTTAACTGTGTATAGAACCTGATTCCAGGTAAACATTAAAATGAATAGGTAAGCAAAGTTAGGAAAGCATCGGTTGATTTTACTCAAGGAAATTATTAGTTTACCTATTGAACAGTTTGGCGTACCTGTCCTGTATGAATTCCGAATATTTGGCAATTAAATTGGTTATCCTTGTGAAACAAGTCCAGCACGGGAACAATACTGTCTTCCAGTAGAATTCAACTCACTGGAGAAGTACAACATATTGACAAAGCAAAAGGAAAACTCACAATTACGAAATAATTTCCATTCCGTAAGTAAATCATAATTGCACTGAATTAAATCCATTATACTGCCTGTAATCAAATTGATTTTCTAAAAATCCTTCACAAAACTTGTTCTAATTGCCAATTATTTATGTAATCAACTAAGATAGATTACACTAGATTTTCCTAGTAGAAAAGTAGAGCAGCCAGTTTTTGGTTAATTAAAAGAAGACTATATAAATATAAAGTAGCCTTCCCGAATAACAAGGGAATGAATAGCGTCCCAATATTTGCATTTTAATTCTAAATGTGCTGTGTGGGTTGTGCTAGAGTTTTCAGAGCACACCACACCACACCACAACATTGAACAGGCTTCCCGAATCTAAAGGAAACCTTGGAATTAGAATAGTCAACTAGGGTTATTGTGCAAAAGCGTTAAGATTTCATTACAAGTGGAATAAATTGTTAATTGAAAGTGGGGCAGGTGTGTTTGGCGATTCGTTCTCCAGAAAACAAAGAGCAGGCGACTTGTCCAGGAATATGAGCGGCGGACAGGCGTGAAGGAGTGACTGGACAGAAGACGTAAAAGGCAGCAAGGTGGAAGAAGCGAGTTCCTCCCTTGGAGCGCCTGTGGTGGCAGTTGACTCGGCGTCCCTTTCCAATATCGAAGTACAAGTGACTCCGAGGAAGAGGAGACCAGAAGAGGCCTGTGATCGTATTGAGGAGCAAGAGGGATCCTCCCAGGCCGAGACTGTCTTGGGCAGCCTCCCTCTCCAACAACCCCTTCCGGTCATCATGGACACCGAGCAGAATGGTAACACTAACAGCCAGACACAGTTGGTCAGAATGCCCATCGAGGAACCTGTCGCTGGCTGTACGCCCACATTTTATTTCCTTTAGGCCCAATTTTCTAAATTCAGCTTTTCTAGTTTTATTTATTCCGAAATTCAAAATTCCCTTTTTGTCTGTTCACTTTTTTTCTTATTTTGCAATATTCTACAATTTTTCTTAATTCTACAAATTTTTAAACCTAATTTTCAAGTTTCAATCACCTAAATTATTTACAATAATTCCACATTAGCTTCAGTTAATGAACTCGCTTATCTTTCCACTACCCCACAAAATAACTGTACACTATTTTTACCTAGTTTGTGATATTCTTGTTAGAAATACGAGAAGACCAGCTTGTGGCATGAATTTTTCAAAGTTTTTATAATTTAAAGTACAATCTCTATGATAGGTAGTAATTTAATTACTTTTTTTATTGTTCTAGTGACAGAATCAGATAAGGACTTGGGATCAGGAGCCATTGGAGTTTTTATGGAATGTTTGTCCTGGTTTCTTGTCATCATAACATTACCGTTTTCGCTGTTTTTCTGTCTTAAAGTAATTTTGCAAATTTAAATTGGTTTATTAAGAAAATTCATACATTTACTAAACATTTATGGACTTAATTACAACTTTCTCTGATCTTTTTTCTTTTAGGTTGTGCAAGAATATGAAAGAGCTGTGATTTTCCGCCTTGGTCGGCTTGTGTCCGGAAATAAGCGGGGTGTATTTTTCGAGTTGCCATGCATTGAGAACTATTCTAGAGTTGACTTGAGAACTACTGTGTTTGATGTTCCTCCTCAAGAGGTAAATGAATTGAAACAAACTGACCTAGATTAATCTCCGTTACAGAGTTTAAGATTTTTATGCTTTAAATGTTTGAATTTCAGGTTCTGACAAAGGACAGTGTGACGGTTAGTGTAGATGCTGTGGTCTACTACAGAGTTTTCAATGCCATAATTTCAATTTCCAATGTTTCCAATGCTCATCAATCTACAAGACTTTTGGCTCAGACCACTCTCAGAAATATCCTCGGAACGAGAAATCTCGGAGAAATTCTTAGCGAAAGAGAAAGCATCTCCCTAGCCATGCAGGTATGTTATTTTTCTTTTTCTCATTATTTTTCTCATTATAATAGAACTTGCTCTCATATTTCATATTGGATTTGCATTTGGTCTTTAGGGATAAATAGATACTTAACTTTTCGTTACTGATATTAAATAATTAATAGTTAACCAAGAAAATAAGTAGCTTGGATAAGTGATTTCAGGTGTATTCCTTTGTGAAACTTTTATTTAAGAGTCGATTCCCATTTGGCACGGTGCTGTGCACTTATCTTTACTGCGTGACAATTCGACTTCCCTATTCGCGAGTCGATTTTGTCAATAATTAATGTTAGTGGTTGTGGTTATGATTGTAGGTTATTTCATTGGCCCAGCATGAGGCTACCTCAGTTAGACTACTCTAAATTGGTTTTACAGTTAAATATTTAAGAAAGTTGAAACAAGCAAAGGTATACACAGTGATGTATCAAATATACACAAACACAACCTCACTAATGTCTTGCACAAAATAATGATACCCTTTCCTGTTACGTGAAAGCTACTTTTCGTACATTTCATATGTACATAAGGTGCACATATAAAATATTGGTTTACTATTGATGTTACTGGCAAAGACATACATTATCATAGTGTTTTCCCTTCGAATTTATCTATGTCAAGAAATTCAATAGTTTTGCCCGTAGAACATTATGGATAATTTACCTAGCTAGCTTATCGTGTAAATATAAGGTATGTTTAAATTCTATTCTGTAATAGAATCGTTAAATAAGCATTCTTCACGACCACGACGGATATGGTAAGGTCAATAAATTATGGGACAGAAATGCCTTTACAATATTTGGGAATGTTTGCTATGTATCAGAATGCTGTTCGGTATTCTGGATAATTTTAAAATCGTATATTTAATGCAAACCAACCTACTTGTGTTTCGGTACTTGTAAGTGGTATAAAATCGTTTCTGTGTTTGTTTTACGTATAGAAGAGTACATAAAAGTTATGTGCTACTTTCCTTGCTTACCTTAAAATTCCATTTAATAGTTCTATTCGTACCTAACAGAGAATAGTTTTGCATTTATTCCTTACCTATGTAAAATTACGTAGAGCAGAGTCAATAAGGCACTAAATAATACAATTGCTACCTACAGTCGGTTAAAAGAGCATTTGAGTTTTATTAATTTTAAATAAATGATTTTATTTCCAGACTTCTCTTGATGTCGCTACTGAGCATTGGGGAATCAAAGTGGAACGAGTAGAAATGTAGGTTAATAGTTTTATCTCTGCTAATAATTAACAAGAAATTCTCCTTGTATTATTTTTCGATTTTTTATTTACAGAAAAGATGTAAGGCTACCCGTCCAGTTGCAAAGGGCAATGGCTGCAGAGGCTGAGGCAACTCGAGAAGCAAGAGCCAAAGTAATTGCTGCAGAAGGAGAGCAAAAGGCAGCTAGGGCTTTAAAAGAAGCCTCAGATATCATCACAGAGTCTCCTGCAGCTCTACAACTACGTTACCTTCAAGTAATACCATTTTTCAAATCTTTTAAAAATATTGTTCGTTTACAAATCAGGTAATGATTTTTTAAACTAAATTTTAGACGCTGAACACGATATCTGCGGAGAAAAATTCCACCATTGTTTTCCCACTCCCTGTTGATCTCATTGCACATATAATGGGAAGGGGCAAGAAGGATTAAACTCTGTTGTAAAGTAGATAACCTCACGAATAAGAAAAATGTAATTGCAAATGTTTCTCATAATGCGTTACCTTACGTCTTCGTTTATCCGTCGTCGTCTCGTATTCGTATACAGAAAGCAATACAAATTATCTGAATCTTCTAAATGTAATGATTTTCTTCCCTTTGGAAAATGAGGAATGATATACGTACAATTCTACCATATGTAAACCTGGCCTTTGTAACCATTGTGTATTACTTCCCTGCAAAGTCTCTTAAAACCTCTTAATGCCTTTTAGTACGTTTTTGTACAATTTTCAACCTAAGCTTATGCAAAATATTATTGATACGCTACCAATATAATAAGAAGGTATATTAATTATAGTATTATATTGTAGGCCCCAGTAAATATAAGTCCACAACTTATTGACACTTTTCTGTAGTATAAATTTAATCATAACTATAATTAATTCAAAAACAACAATCGAATCGAAGAGGTTCCTCTTTTAGCTCGTTTGTTGTTACCGCAGATAAATACACTATTCTTGGATATTGACAAAAGTAGATTCAAATGTAGAAGATACGTATTTATTCTAATTAAGTAATTAAGAACATGTTAGAAATATTAACAATATTTGTCTCGTAACCTTATAATACTATATTTTTGAATCCAGGTATCTTTTTCTTAACTAAGTAATAATCGCTAAGCTTAATTAGAGGTTATTTTACTTACATACTTCGTGGTAATCGTAAATAATCGCAAGACAAATCTATTTCAAACAAAGAATTGCATTAATTGTGACCTAAGATAAGTAATTAAGGTTTCTTAAGCCATCAAATGAAAGGTGTATATAGCAAGTTATCGAATTGCATTGTATTCTTCAATCTGAATTTGCATGCATTGTACTGTTTTGTCTATTTCCTTGTAGATTGTTATTAAGCAAACTTTAATTGACATATCAAATCGGCAGAAAGCAAGGGCACAGGGAGTAACAAATATTGACACTAACATAAAAGTAAACTCAGAACTCCTTGATGGATTGATTAGTTTGATATCTATCTTAATTTAGGGCAGTTGCGCCACCAGCAAATTAAGCATTCTGTATTGTACTGCCTTTATAAATGTAGTTTAGCATTTACCTTAATAACCATAGCTGTAATTACCAAATTGATAGTGAGACACATTAATGCATCGCATTTTCTTAAATCAAGAAGTTGATTGATCTAATTCCACATGTAGTTATGTGTTGCTAATTGTTGCCCTAATATCTGTCTGTAATGCTAATGCTAATAATGTTATTCCCTTTATAATGCTACTCCCTACTAATAAAGTCAAAATTCTTTCCAATTTAGCAGCAAATCGATTTTTTATTACTATTTTATTTTAATAATTGTATATTAATAGTATTTATGATTATTTATTTTTAGCATTCTTTTTATTGTTATTTTTAATGATTTTATTTACTGATATTCAGTAACGATTTCGACTTTTCTGATAGTGTAGCTGCAGTAGCCCCATGATCCTTCATCTAAATAGCACCATTTGTAGTTGTATCCGTGGGTTCCACAAGCGTGGTCTTGTCGACACAAATTTCCTTGGTAGTCAACATCATCCTTCGGAGAACAGTAATCCCAGTATTCTAAAATAGAAGGAAATTCAATGAAATATTGAAAATTCTCCAAGTTTTATTATGCGCGTAATTACTTATTATTTAGTTCATTAAAGCTCACTGATTCTGTCCTTGTACTCTTGATCGGTGGGGTGTTCAGCTTCGCACCAATGGTAGCTAGCGCCTCGAGTCGCACATTCGTTGGTGCACCGATAGCCTAAATAGAAATATCGATTTATTTGCACTTATGGTATCGAATATTTGTTAAAGAATTTTCAATTTTGCATTTAAATGTCCAAAAGATGACAAGTTCAAAATGGTTTACCGTAAGCTCCCCTAATCTCAAGAGTAATGTTCTTTTTAACTTTCTTCTTTTTTTGAGCATCAGTTTCCAGTGACCCTAATATCAATAAGAAGCAGAATATGCTAAAAATACTGAAAATTTTCATTTTGAGACGCTGAACAGTTAAAGTACGCTTCAAATACTACGTACAACTTGTCAACAAAACTTTTTTATTTATGCAAAATATGTATTCTCTTTAGAACTCTTTAACTCAGTAGTAGTAATTGTCTGTTAATGTCTTAAGATCGACTGACAAAACTTTGCAAATACTTCGCGTTGGTTGAAATGTTTGTTATTAATATCATCCAGGAGTACTATATACTACGTACTTGCAAAGATAATTCTTGTTTTTGCATGACATTTAGTGTGCAAAAGAACATAATTCTGTTATTTAAATTGTATTAAGTAAACACACACTGATGTATAATGCTAAAAATGGCATATGAGCTGACACAAGGTTACCTAATGTCTTATACTTACTTATACTTGGGAATTTATTCAATTTGCTTATCACTTAGCATAGCCAGTTAAAGAATTTAAATCAGTCCTGTCGAGTCAAGATCAAGAACGTCAAGTTCAAAGGATACTTATCTCATATTTTGCAACATTCCATTTATTACGCAATATTCCATACAAACGTATACTATTATGTTTTTATTCAGGCGTAATTTCTAATAAATAAGAACGAACACACTGGCACAGTTAATGAACCGCTGCAAAATGTATATAACTCAGTAGCGAAAGCAAAGACGAACAAACTATTTATAACTAAAACACAAATTATTATTTCAAGTCCAGTGAAGTATTTACAGTTGCCACATTTTACTTGTACTAATAATTCACGTTGGATACAGGGTATTAGTCACAACTAGAACGTCTCCAGACGATGCCATGAAAATTTTAACGAAAACAATGCATTCTTGAGTTTTTACTTATTAGAACACACTGAATCACAGACAGACGGACAGCCAGAATGCATGATTTATATAGCTTCCGCTACCTCTGCTACTGAATTAGCAGGAAATAGAAATAGATGAAGTTTGGAATGAAAGAAATGATTTTACAAGTATGAAGTATGGTAACTTAATTTGAAGGAATTTTATTAAATAATTCTGATTACACTCTTAGGGTCAAGAGCATATTTATCACGATGAGCATAAAATAATTCCACAAGAGCATCGACATACAGTTGGTGAATTGTGTCGATTTGTTCTTGAGTCGGTTGGCTCACTTTTTCAACTTCGATCGGAGCTCCAACTAATACATCATTATAGGCAATTCATTTTAATTACTCCTTTTTTGAAAAGATTAAACATGAATATTGTGGTTAATTGAATTTTTAGCTTACCCACTACAGTAAGTTCTTTTCTAGTTGGCAAAAACCCAAATGAGTATTGGAATATTCCACGGCCTATGAATGCCGCTGGAGCAATTTGAAGTGCATTTTGGAGTTTATTTTGTAATGTTCTTACAAATGAACCTTCTGGATTCGGAAGTTGGTCATAAATATCAGTCTCACCGAAAGTTAATGATGGTATTAATGCAGCTCTGAAAAGGCGAAAGTTTTACTGCACTCCAAAAATTATCATTTATCCACAAGTGAAACTCGCCATTCTTATACAACTGTAATCAGTTCCTCGGTAATAATCAAGAATATTCCCTTTTCCACAAATAGTATTGGTTTTCCACATATTTCATTGTTTTTCCACACATTTACAATACAAATCTATTGCAAACAAGAGAAAATGCGTAATAAAGTGTCAAATTAAATGAAATCTATGGAAATCTAAGGTGATGATTATTAATGGAAAAATGAATATTCTTGTAATGAGGACGATTGTTGTAGGAAAATAATATTATTGTGACGAATTGATTATACTTTTCGAAAATGTCGAAGAAATATTATTAGGATTTACCCATTTTGAATAGCTACTTTAATAAATCCCTTTCTTCTGTTTAACTGAATTACGTAGGACCCTGGATGAGAATCTAAAGACTCTGGAGCTCCACCAGGAATTAATACCGAAACGCGACCGCCTCCAGGAGTGCTTAGTAAATGGTTCATTCCTTTTCTGGTAGCCGCACAAATTCCTAAGAATTTGAATTAATTTTTCTGATATTCATATTATATTCTTTATAGATGTATGTATATAGTTACGAATACAATATATTCTTTACCAAAGCCTAAAATAATATCCCTGAGGACTGGAAACATAAAGTTAAGTTCTAGAGTTAGCATGTGGAATGTATGTCCGGGAAATACTTTTGTGATATCCAAGGCATCCGTCCCAAATGCTGTGAAAGCTCCTGTGCAAAGAATGCCATGAGGATGATTGCCCAGAAGATAATTCTTCTTAGGGTCTAAATCTGCCGTTTTGACTAATTTCACTGGAAAGTAATCTCTGTAGTATCTCCATACGAAAAGATTGCGAATAAATTTTAGCCTAAATAAAAAATATTCATTACATATTTAGGTTCATGTAAAAATAAGCAGTTATTAATTTATGAAAAATAAATGCCAGGAAATAACTAAAAAAAATTCCCTTACGGTCTCCCTCCTTTGTTACAACATTGCTTGTCAACAATGAGCCAAATGAAATAGAAGAGAATTCCCCATCCGTAAGTAGTGAAGTATACAATTGCGAAAATAAACGGGTATCCTCCCAGAGAGGTAATGAAAAACATAAAAAACCAGAAGACAACAGCGGCAGTTTGTGCTCTTCGCTCCCAAGGAAGATGAATGGGAGCAAATTCAACTCCCAAAACCTTTTTACTCTTATTTCTACAATTCACATAATTGGGATTAAAATAAATATTTAAATAAATAAATAAAACCGAAATAAAAATGAAATAAAGTACGTAATGAGAATCAAAAATGAAATATAATGAAAATGAAGAATGGAATTTAATTACTTACTTGCTACTTTTTTCCATTGCACTTTGGAATTTAATATAAAAATGCGAGTTAAAAGTAATATTCCTTTGAATGCATGTAGGTGTTCTTTAATTATAATTTTTAATTGCAAAATCACATTAAATATTTGACTGATACAATTGTACCTGTTCAAGCATTAGTTCAGATAGGATATTCAAAACACTTTAGGTGTCACGTTTTACAACGCTGATTTATTTTAGCCTAATGTCTCTTGACAAGTTCACGCGTCCCATTTTCAGTTGCATAATGCATACAATTACAGTTTAGTAACATACCGGCCATCCTGTCTATTACAGGTTACATATTATTTCATGGCCTATCAGTAAATGAGTATCACTATAAATGTTTACTTCAACTCTAAATTCAACAGAACAATTGACAGTTTGTAATCTTATCTATTTTGCATGAATATTGGACTAACTGACTGGAGTCTTTTCATTTCATAGTTTCATAGGCCTTGAGCGTCAGTTCCGCTTGGACATAAATACGTACAGTTGTGGTTTAGCCCAGTTAAATTGAAATTACCACAGCGTGCTGCATCAAACGTAATATGGAGTACAATATTAACATTTAATCTGTATAATTACGCTATACATTAATGGTATACATTATACAGCAGTGTATAATGCTCTGGCTTATCAATGTGTTCAATGCTGTATACGAAATACGTTACTCATTATCACAAAGCCTATTATTGAAACTGTTGTGTTTTACATGCAAACCTAAAAATGTGGTCAAAAAATTTCTTGATTAAATGTTTTAAATGAATCTGGAGTGAAATTCTTGTGTTTCTTAACATTTGTGATCTACGTAGTCATAATTATCATCTTTAGTAAAGCTAATATCATTTATGTTGCAATAAATTTCAAAATGTTTTTGGATGTATCACAGAATATTTATAAAAGGATTGTTTTAAACGAAATAATACAATTCTCTCATTATGGCTGTAAATGAGGATTAGAAAACTTTAAATTGCATTATATATCCCTAGCTGAATGGGAGTTCCGTCCCCACCTGGAAAACAAATATTGATATTACAAACTGAAATCATTTCCCATCAAGCAAATAAGACAAACTCAGTGTATTGTAACTACTTCATTATTGATGCGTAAACGGCATAAACAGCTGAATTTAATATGAATGCCCTAAGGAGTATGGGCCTGAGTCCTTTTGTAAAAGCTTTGAGTCCGTCTTCTGCGTATATCTTCCTAGCACAATCCATCATACCTGAATAACGTCCCGATATATCCGATTGAATTTTGGTTTTAATTACATCAACAGCCGAAGGCCCAATCCAAGAAACAGTCCCTGCAATCCCACCCACCAGCAAAAGAAAACCTGCTCCCCCTTTCTGTCCACCTGGATTTCAGGAGATAATTTTAAAGTTGCGTGAAGCAGAATTTAAGTTTCTACTCGAATTAAAGATGACCAAAATTGCTGACTACATAATAAAATTATTTGTGGATTGATACCTTGAGTCATCGTTTCACAGATTGTAAAATAAGTACCAAAGGCTGGCATTTCTCTGCAAAGAGTTGGAACGAGTCCTTTATAAACTCCTTTAATTCCACCTTCCTTTCGGTAAATATTTTTCATGATAAGCCAAGCTTTATTTTTTGTTTGCGTTTTTCCCACTCTACTTTCATCCATTTGTAATCTAGTTTTCACTAATTCCAGAGGGGAGACAACAAAGGATTGTATTCCCCCTGTAAGTGCTCCAGCAGCGTAAATCCCCCAAAGAGAATCCCTTCCTAGAGTCTTAGCTAGAGGTTTCATTTGTCCCCAAACACCAAAAATTATAGAACACTGGAAAGATGCTCCGTATAGAGGAGCACTCATACCCTTGTACAAACCTCGAACCTGAATTTTGAAAAACAATACAAATTTTCTTTGCCGTTGAATATTTTAAGTACATAAAATGTTTGCAGATTATGACTTTGTTTATTCCCATTCCCAAAATTATTACCGATTCATTTTTCACGATTTTTACAAGGCAGTTCAACATTCCATTATACTTTTTATTTTGAGATGATTGGGTTTGCAAGCGCACCTATATAGAAAAAGTAATGAAAACTGGATCGAAATATTCCAAGAACAAAACATAATTATTACGCATCTTAAGAGAAGCATTACCTTGATAGTATCCAAAGGCTGGCCTACTAAAACTCCAGCTGCCCCTGCAAAAAGATATTATAAATAGGATTTATTTCTGTAGATTTATGGAGTTAGTTAGGGCGTTAATAATCTTACCCCCAGCACATCCTGCGAAGCAATCCAGTGCCATCCCGTTTTTGGTGAAATTTGCAAACAAGAATTTTCAAATAATTTTTATTTGTATTAAAATGAAGAACCTCTGTACAAGTTAATTATCTATCGGCCTAATCAGATCAATTCTTATTCATTATAGTTTAACAATTTACAAATTCTTAGTAAATATTTTTTACTCAAGCTAAAGGCTTATTAAGCGTATACATTGAAAGTTAGTAATTGAGAATAGTTATTTATCTATTTGTTTTTACAGCCAATGGTTCAGCAAATGGTACACAAATTATCACAAATTTTGAAATCGTCGGCATACTGCTCTGTTCTGATTAAAACTGAGGGTCACTGATAAGTTCATAGATAAGATGAATTCTATATACCTAATACCCTAATTCCATATTATGTACTACCTATGTATGATGTATAAATTAAGACATCATGTATACACTCATTCATTTAGAATATGAGAATGTATTAAACTATGTAAAGCGTACAAACGATTGTATAATAAACAGTACATACGTAGCATTTAAATTAATTAAGATGTACAGTACAAGTAGCGTAAAATTTGCATATCACAATCCCATTTGACCAGAAATGATCATTTTTGCCAACTTCTTTTAAAAATTTTAAGGATATTGATTTACTGTACTATAATATTACTATCTTGATCGCTGAAGGGATTAAAAGGTCATTTGCATAGTTTTTTAAGATTTAATACTTGACATTTTTACGTACTCATGCAGCACGCGCTGTACACGTAACACAGACTTGAGAACTACCTCTGTAAAGGTAGAAAAAGTAGAAATCTATATTTACCTACATAAGATTGTCCTTGCAAATGTGTGTAAACGTAAACACAGCGGAAATGGGAATATATTCTGCGTTCTCAGCGAGCGTAAGCAAAGGATGAGGGTGACTCATAGTCTGATCAAGCTATCAAATTGTACTACACATTTCTGCACACGAAAGACAAAAAGTGTAAAAAACACTTGTGGGCAGTAAACTTAAAGTACTGCGAAGAAATACTCAAATGGAATTATATATCTGGTTGTTTGATAAAATAAAGTTTTCTATTAATTATGAGTGAATAAAGATCAGCTGTTGCCGAATATTGGAAATTTGTTAAAGGATCGAAAAACAAAGCTACAATAACAGTACGTTTTACATCTCATTTTTCTTTTGTATTTATGTATACAATGGAATTTGAATATGCTTTATTGTTATCCGACTGCTCAATAAGTAATCATTTTCTGTTGAAAGCAATAATATTCAGAATTAATTAGTTATTTATTTAAGTTGATTTGCAAGCTAAAAAATTTCTTCAGGAAATTGTATTAAAAATTGGCATGTAAATCATCCATTCATTTCCTGACGACAGATTGATAATTTTACAGTTGTGTAGTTCTGAGTTGTAAAACTGTATGTAAAATGTCAATATATTATGTAGTATTAGTATTATCAACAAAGTGTCAGTTGACTAATCGTTATTTATTTTTATACAGCAGATAACAGTTTATTGAAACCAAAATGTCGTATCTATTTGCTCGAGCACGTCGAGGCACTAAAAAGCCAGAGGAAGATAGTAATTCCTCTCAAGAGAATGGCGACTCTATTATTGAAAAAGCAGTTGAAACAGTTTTATCAAGCAGTATTGGAAGTAGCTCTGAGGATTTGAGTCCGGGGAATTCTCCTGGAGAAGGTGCCACTGCCACAAGAAGACCATTTGGATTTAGACGCATCCTCTCCGACTATTGGTTTCAAGAAAAGAAAGGTTCTGATGAAAAGTACTATCCATTGACATCAAATTCTGAAGATAATCTTGCTACCTCCATGGATGTTCTTGACGGGTCAGAATCAGGCAGCCACTCTTCAGCTGATGACATAAAAGTGTGGAAGCGAAAAGAAGAAGAACTGAATATACGGATGCAGGATCTAGAAAGTGACTTGAAAAATTGTCAATTGGAGAATCAGATGCTAACAATCATGGTGGAGGATTTGGTCAAATTGCAGGAAACCCATCAAGCTCAAATCGACAATATTAAACAGTTCTTCGAAGATAAAATAGCAGATATTAATACAAGCCACGAAGCAATGATCAACGAACTCATTCTGTCCAATCAAAAGCAGGTGGAAGATTTCATTTCCTCTCATGAAGGCCTTGTCGAAGATCTCATTAACTCCCATGAACAGCAAATCCGTGAATGGAAAATTGCCTTTGCGGCCGATGTTGAAAATACTCCCGAACTCAAAGACGAAAATGCTGTAGTTGGACTTCCTGCAAAAATATGGGTGAAATTTTCAGGTATGAGTTTTAATTCCTAAAAATTGCTAATTAATTTTAAATTTATTGTAATTAAATAAACAATCAATGCAAATCAACATTTATTTTTGGTTCCAGGTCTCAGTGAACTATCGAAAGGACTTGTTGTTGTCGGTATTGGAATCCTTGGATCAGTTGTAGGATTGACTTCATGGAGATTTGTATTTTGGGGTAAATTGTTTTTTTCGTTAATTCCATTTTTAATTAATTTCTGACACATTCTCTGGCCATTCTCTCACTTCTTACAAAATAGTGGTAAAACTATAATAATGTCAGTATTTAATTTCATGTAGCTTGGCCAAAACTCGTGGCATTTGCCAGTACCATTGAAGCAGCAGATGTACTGAACATCATTGGATGGCTAAGTCTTTTTATCAAGTCAGCTGGCTACCAAAAGTTTGTAGAATCTTGGGAATCTGGAGAACCCATCACGAAAGAGACAATTAAAGACATTGGAACGGACGTACTCGGTTTTGCCATTACTCATTTGGGTCCTTCTCTGCTTAGTCAAGGCAGAAGCTCATCTAAAAAATTGCAGATAACTGCTGGAAGTCCCACAAACAACGATATGCAGTTTTAAGTACCTTGAAGTTTGAGATTACTCTCCAGGCAATAATAAATACTTACCATAGCCGAATACTTTATTGAATACCTATAGGTTAATATAATTACTTGCCTCACCTGTCTGATTAAATTGATCTATTTATTACCTGTTAAAAATGAAATGTATTAATATGCCACAAGTTCTCATTCTATATTTTATTTATTATATTTATTTAATGCTTTGTACTAACTTTAAAATTGTTTGAAAAATACATTTTTACTTTACCATTGTGTTTTAACAAATTAAAATCAGTAATTAATTACTTTACTTGTTCGCAAAAGAAATTGATAAACATTGAAGTCATCACATTGCTATAATTTGTCAAATAATTAGCAGTTTCAGAAAAAGTTTTGCTTTTGTCATTTTCTCTCTCTTCGCACTGTATAGTATACATGTAGGAATTAATGTTACTCAAAGCGGCCTCTATGCTTTATTTTTGTTAGAATATTGTTAGTTTCAAATATGTAACAGCTAAGCACAAAACTGTAAAGTGGAAATATTTTGACTGACTAGTAAAAAACCAATCATCATTAGTGTATGAAAGTAGAAATAGAAAACCCATACAATAAATATTAATGATATGACATTTTAATGTTTGTTTCATAGTTTAATTTGTATGCTAATGATTTGCATAAAGTAAAATTGTACATCACACCGGTTTATTAACTTCGATAACAATTCATATACAAATAATGACATAAATTCAGGAATCCTTAAGGCATCTGAACAAAACGACACAAATCACAACATTAATGTGCACAAAGTACAGACTACAGACTAGAATAATTTTTTCGTACATCTTACTTGCATTAACCACGGAAAAAGTGCAATAAACCCAGAACAACTTTACAATAATAATTTCATTGGAATATTTTGCATGCAGAAAACTTTGAAACTTAGTAAATCTAATTTACATATCTACTATTACAATTAGTGTTAAGTATGTATTATGTAATTGACAATTGAGACCTGAGTACAGTAGTCGTTTACTTATAATCTGTCATATATGATATATCAATTAGTTAAATAGTAGTAATTATTATTTATTTTGGAGCAGGATTAACAGAACATCGAATTGTTTGTAAATCAATTTGTGAAGTGTGATAATTGAATATGTTGATTGAACCTGCTGGAAATTGTAGGTATGTAGTAGATATACTTATATTATGAGTTAGTATTTGATTTATTGTTATATACAGTGTGTGTGTACATAATAATGTACATAAAGTATTTCGTTTTTTTGAACAAGGAAACAATTACCCGATACCCGGCACTGAACTATAGACGAATATTATGTCACAGTCTACTCTTCTAATAGTATTCCTAAGTATCTATATTATTATTCTCAAATAAAAAACGTTCAGAGTAAAAAACATTACGTAGTATATCAACATTTTAACATATCATATTGCAGATGTACTGCAAAGTCTACTTAGGTACACTAAGGGTATTAATTAAGTTCGAATCGGTACATGGGTAAATGAAAAATTAACAGCTAAGAAATATATAGGTACCTATAACACTAATACAACATTACTTTTTCACACAAACGTGAAATTATGTAACAAAATA
Organism: Yoshiicerus persimilis; assembly: GCA_020352615.2. Taxonomy (NCBI): domain Eukaryota; kingdom Metazoa; phylum Arthropoda; class Collembola; order Entomobryomorpha; family Tomoceridae; genus Yoshiicerus; species Yoshiicerus persimilis. Next base: position 4,195,407 of record CM036944.2, on the reverse strand, counting down.
GTGGCAAGGTTTCGGGTGGGATTATCCCACACTGGGAATATTCCCAACTTTCCCGGGTGGGTTAGTTCACTTTTTGTGATAAAAAGTGGGAAAGTTGGGAAATATGGGAAAGTTCCGGGAAAGTTGATAAAGAACAAGCAAAACACACAATACTGCTAACTATTATAGTGGTTTCATTTCGTACAATACAAATACCTGGACAAAACATAACAAACACTGCAACAGTCAAGAACTATTCCATTCCACTTGTACACTATTGCCATCTCGAACATAACTCTAATCTATACAAGGTAGAATACAGTTTTCGGAAAGGTTAACAAAAATATACAGAATATGGAGTACATTTAATTATTATAATTACATTAATAATACGATTATTATATACACGTTATGCTTACAAACATTGAAACATTAAACAAAAACATAAAGTCTGCTAGAACCATCTCTAAATAAGTTGAATACTTATACGAACGACTAATTAAATAACAATATAAGGTAACTTTACCTGATATTTGTTTTAATTTTAATTAGTCAAAATTAGAAGAATTCCTAATTGCAAATTATAATTTTAATGCAATAATAATTAACAAATGAGGAAATACCTTGCAAATCTGCAAACAAGATGCTTTAAATACAAAGATATCACAAATGGCAATACTCAGTTTGAAAAACACATTTTATCGTTTATACATTTAGATTTGGGATAATGATAATGGGGATAAGAACATTAATGTGAAGTGAACATCAGACAATGTGAGCAACACTAACTTTAATTTACTTTTAATAACTATACTCTAATGGCGGACCTAGAATCTAAAGAGGATATTCGAGTGAAAGAGAGCTAAAATGCATTTTTATTGGTTCGTTTTCTATTATTTTAATTCTATACTCCTGTAATTGGAATTTGAAGTTGCCTAAAGTGCCATTTACTGGTAAAGGGGGTAAGTACTTGCTTGAGAAATAAATTCAATAGTTTACCAAAGGTTATAATTCGCCTGACAATGAAATAATGCATATTTAAAGATAATTTGAGTTTAAGATAATCTCGGTACATACACTTCTGCTTCAGCAGCAGCTTTTTGGTAAATATCTCCGACGATTTTGAGCGCATCTGCCCTTTTCTTGCACAATTCTTTAGAAGTGCAAGTATCATCGAGAACCTTATCACAAACACTACGAATGACGCTCTCGACTTCCAGTTTACTTCCTTTCCACAAGGCATTCATCCCCTTCCTGGCAGCTTCTTCCTCCAGCCTTTCCTTGACATCTTGTGTCATTCCTTTCTTTTCAGCTTCCTGGAGTTGGACAAATGTCTTGTGAACATCAATAGCTGTTTTGACTGTTGACACAGTGTTGCTGAACGCCCTGCCCTTTAATTTCATGTTTTGAAAGAAACTAGAGACTCCGAGGAATTCCTCCCGCGACAAAAACTCTGAGGCCTTTACGGAGTAAATGTAGCCAACGGAAAGGAGCAAAGGCACTCCGAAATTCTGAACCTTCAACTCTTCAGCTTCTTCCTGAATCACTTGTCGGAAATGACTTTCCCCTGTAGTCCCATCCGCATCTGTGTACATGGACAATTTCTTAACTAAATTATCTGCCAATTTAGCGACTCTTTCTTCTCGAGCTTTTTTCCTTTCCTCCATTTCGGCTTTATGCTCCTCCCAAGTCTTAGCTGGCTTTTCGCTTTCCACGCTAACCGTTGATTCGGAGTCCTCTCCATTTTCTCTCTCTGCTTCCTCCTTTTCCTCTTTCTCCATATTACGAACCATAACGTTTTTGAAATCTTTGGCCAGGGTAAGTTCCCCTATTATGTCTACGAATAAGTCCCCTCCAAATTGCTGCTTGAAAAAGTCTTCCGGATTCATAAAACCTCCTTCTGGATCTGCTTTCCCTGGACCGTATTCGTTATATTTCTTACGTAGTTCGGGATCTGACAAAACTTGATAAGCTTCTGAGATCTTTTTAAACTTTTCCTCTGCCTCTGGCGTCTTGTTTTTATCCGGATGATATTGCATTGCTAGTTTATAATATTTTTTCTTTATTTCTCCAGTAGAGGCAGAGTGAGGCACGCCCAGAATTTCATAATATTCGTACGATAAAGGCTCTGCATCTGTTCCTAACTTAAAATGCTTCTTCGATGGACCTGCTGATGACGGAGATTTGGAATTTGCTGTTCCGACACCACTTTTCGCATTTTTCTCATAGTTAACTAATTTTTGACAACTAGAATTATAGCACTTTATTTGTATTTTCGATGTCACACTTGACCCTTCCGGTGTTGCGAATTCCAGCATTGAAGAACAATATGTGCATTTTATTGTTGTGAATTGCGGCTTCCGAGACGGGATTATTAATTCGCTATCCATTTTCCTGTCTTGTTGGCACTACGCAAGAAAACACAAAAGGTTCACAAATATCTTCACTTCAAACCACAATAAAAATTATTAAGCAATAATCAAACGATTTTCTGAACCAAAACAATTTAAACTTACAGATTCCTGCAGATTTTTTGATGTCTTTGTTTGGCTGAAGTTAATCTCTGGAAAAAAGAGATCACGGTGTTATTAACAAAATTATTATAAATAATGATAAACAAAAATTACAATAATCCCTTAATAATCCCAATATAACCACTTTACAAAATTGACAAGTTTGAATAATACTTTTTAAATATTTCTCCATTCCTAGCAACATCAGTCGTCAAACCTTCAATAGTATAAATTCAATTATCTAACTAATAATTCACTGTGCAAAGCTTTAATTTTGTCTCTTTGCAGAACAAAGTACAATATGCATATGAAACGTGTAATAATGGCGTAAAACAAAGTTCAATATTTTAGTTGTTATTATGAATGGTAATCAAAACAACGAGAGTTAATATGATATGTCAGAAGTAACAAGTTGAAGAACAAGATTAGATATGAAAACGAGAGTGAAGTCGCGACGAATTCAGATTTTAGTTTGATTCTTGTAATAAATTTAATAGTTTCTGAGTTATTTTGAGCGATTGCACTCTCCTTGTCTTTGTCTTTCTAATAGTCAACAGTTATAATGCCACGTACAAAGTTACACTGAATTATTCCCATTCCGTCATCAATCCTACTAAAGATAAAACTAAACGCGTTTATTATCTTAACTTTGTCAATGCATCTTGCATGTATTATATAAGGGTTTGTATACCTCGTCAAGTCAACCTAGTTGGTACATTTTAACATACCTATATCATAACAAATACGGTTTGTAAAACAGCAACAGCAACATCCTGATTTTGCAGTGCACCCATGTTATGTTACATAGATAAGCATATTGTAATTATAATCCCCAGACAGATTATGCAATATCCATATGATGTAATAATGGAGTGAATGTAAAAAAGACTGGAACATTCGGAAGGAAAATAATGTGATATTTACAATAATACTCGAGTATTTCCTGCACGTCAGAAGCAGACGGTAGAAAATGAATCACGTTTGGGAAATTATGTAATAGAAAGATAAACAAAGGAACCTTACCTTAAGTGCGGTGATTACTTGTGAATAATCAGCTGTGCAAATTTCTGCAAAAGGATGGACACCCTTGATTGGAACAGAAATTGAAAAATTGAAGTTGACTACAGAGAGAAAAGGGAATTTTAGCAAAGAGGAAGAAAAGTGGGGCAGTGGAAGGAAGAGGTTCGACTTTAACTGTAGCGCTGGTTTCCTGAAATCCTGACGTCACGCTGCGGTCGATGAGTCACTCGCCAATCTCCAGTCACCTACCTACGAAGCTTTGCAGTTGCAGCAGCTCTCAAATCTCCTCACAACAACCCGGATTCCCAATTTTCCCGTTTGCACACCTGCACTCTTTGTTTGTTATTCCTTTTCCATGAGCATTTGACATGTAAATCGTATTATCACAGGATATTATACATATTACATGTGACATTCCCGATTTCAATTTACAAGCAGTGGGCCACATAATATTATCTGATTCTGCAGTCTGCAACCACTCTACTTCCAGTTCCAGACTTTATATTATTTCTATTGCACCAGTTTTTTATGGCTTACCTCCTATTCTACTTTACTGCTACCCAAAGCTGCTGTAACCTTTGCCATTCTCCTATAAGGTTGTCTCAAGCGAAATTTTTGAATTTCAAATGTCATCTTTTTTCGTCCTGGTGGTAGGGAAATTTACCTCCACAGCATTATAGTTGATAGTCATAGAAATCTGAAAATACACGCCAAAAGTTCAGAATATACAAAAAACTGAAATATTGGTTTTTAACATTTTTGCCTGTGATAACCTTACAAGGGAATTACAGCAGCCTTGCTGTTACCTACTTTTAATCAATGTCACAAATTGTATATATCCAGAGTTCTTTCGTTTTCTTTGGTTCATGGACAATTGAGACAAGTTCTGCTCTAACTTTGATACACCTTCCACTGATCTACTTAAGATTGGCTGCAATTTTTTTAGCATGGCATTTTCTCTCAGGCTCCCAAATGTATTCCGTATTAAATTGATTTTACAATCCTACATCAAACTAACACAGATAGGCTGAATAATATAAATGTCTACAAACTTCACCTCTTCACTGTTCCTTTACTTAAAGTATAATTTTCGTATTTAATAAGTGCAGAAATGCAGACATTTACACAGAAAGCCTGATAATTAAAGTTTTGAATACTTATTCTACCAGCAGTACACTAAAGAAGAAAAATGCATGGAACTTATTTTTGGCTTGCAATTTAATTACCTTTTTAGCAGTACATGAACATCACCTTTTCCCTGTAATAGCCATTTTATCAAAATTATTTACTTTGCTACTACCAAAAATAAAGTATTCACAAAAAATATTAAGTTTCCACAAGTAGTTTCATTTATTGGCGTATTTATTTTCATTCCTTCACTTTGTCGTGGGTTATGATTATTATGTTTGTAGTAGAATAGTTTGTGGAAAGATGTTCTTTTACCAAAACTAATTATTTTTTGGATGCAGCAAAAGTATTATATGTATTCCAAATTGTTTAGTAACTGACCAAATTATTCCATTTAGTTTATACCTATATTCTGCAATGATCTAAAAAAAATTTCGTAAAAGACAGATAGGATTGTAAAACTAAAAAATATGAAACCCAGAAAGGAATATTTTTTGCATTTACTTCAGTCTCTTTATTTAACTTTTTCTTTATATATATTTTATAATTTATTCGGCAGAAGCAGGCATATATGCCTTATTTCTTGCAGCAATTTCTCGTTGTTCCTGAAGGGCTTGCAATTGCTGAGACTTAGCGTATTGATTTTGTTGTTCAACAAGTTGGTTTTGCTGTTGCACTAACTGGAAACTTTGTTGCAGACTTTGTAACTGAAATTGCTGCTGTTGAATATTCTCCAGTTGACTTTGCTGTTGCAATTGATAACTTGTTTGCCCTAAAAAGTGTAAATACATTTTTAGGTTGTTTTATTCTTGTTAGTCTTACTAACATTATGAAGAAGGGAAAAGTATTTAGATTCCACTCTCACCAAGACTTCCATCAAGGTTGCTTACGAGTAAAAGCGTTCCTAAAATAAGCAAGCTCAAAGAAAATTTCATTTTGAATGTTTTAAGACTGAGTTTTCAAAACAAGTTGTTTAACACTGCACTAGAAACTGTTCTTAGTTTTCTACTTGATTTCATGGCCTTATATATTGGATCCAACTCAAATATATTGTATCCATATAGTTTTGCCTTAATTACAAACTCAGATTAAGGTGACAACTCCTATTAAGTCCTTTGTCATTTACGTGTAACGAAACAATAATTACGTTCCTAATCGAATAAGGATAAACTTAAATCTCTTGTGTCTGCATTCAACAATCTTTAAAATACGCTTTCCAAACTCGCTAAGCATGTATATTGCGCACCAATAATATACTGATTTGTTTATATGATATATTCTATTCTAACCACAAGTTCTTTCGATAATCAGTTCTGCCTTTATTGTTTTTGACCTTCTTGAGTTACTTAGCTCAATTTACTACGTTGTATTACTAATTAGAAAGCTGCCTTTAATGTATTTCAGTGAGAGAATTATCATTATTAGTGTATCCTCTTTCAAACAGTTGTTAGTTTCTGATAAAAATGACCATTTACAATTCTTATATAATGCCAAAACTTTCCTGGCTTGTGGCTTGTTTTGCATTCATTTAAGTTTCGGAGAAAAGATTGGATATATGATCATGGAATGGAAAAATACCGCGTTCCATGTTCCATGTAGTAAATACTAATGGTCAATGGTCTTAAGCGAAATGTATGTTTCCTGTATTAGAGAATTTGAAGGCGAAAGGTGGATATATAGTATAATTATTGCAATAGTTTCTATATATAGGTACAAAATTCTGGGTTGGTCATTAGATATAATTGCAGAAATATATGAGCTCATGACATAATGAAGTTCCTTAATTGCAGAGATAAATAAGACAGTCTAAATAGACTTTGATTTCAGTTCCTTATTTCAACTATGGCAATTGTCAGAAGTCCTAATACCGTATATTCCGAATAAAGACCGGTATGTTATTGTTTCAAGCAGTATTATTGGCAGCACAAATTGTTTCAATGCATGATTTATTTACTACTTTAGTCAAAATTATTTAATGAATACCGAATACCTAATTATAGATACAAATGAATAGTAATAGTTGAATATTATTCTTCGATGTATATAAGGTCATCGTCAGAACCGGAATAATAATTCTCCACATGGAGTATTATTACTATGGGAAAATTAATTCGGAATATACGGTACTTTGTTCGATGATTAAACAGATGTATTAATTGAAAATTAAGAGTGACGCATTCCTGACGACAGCCTGACAACAGGATGGTCATTTTCGGTGTAAAAAATGGGTTTGTAAAAAATGCTAAGGCTTTGTGAGGACTCTACCTACAAATATTAAAAAAATATTAGGAGGACCGCAAATATCTGTGCTACAATAATCTAGAGAGATATTGTCAATTTTAGCCCTTCTTGTAGGAAATATAAAATTATTTCTGAAAAATTATCTTAAAATTGCATATTCTTTCAGAAATAATTTTATATTTCCTACAAGAAGGGCCAAAATTGGCAATATCTCTCTAGATTATTGTAGCACAGATATTTGCGGTCCCCCTAATATTTTTTTAATATTTGTAGGTAGAGTCCTCACAAAGCCTTAGCATTTTTTACAAACCCATTTTTTACACCGAAAATGACCACCCTGTTGTCAGGCTGTCGTCAGGAATGCGTCACCCTTAATTGGAAAATTAAATTACCTATGCAAATACCAAGATCTATATACTATAGCACGTAGAAACCACGCCCGTGGCGTTTATAATTGACTTGATTGGCTGGATTGCCTTTTGCTCCTCCTCCTGTTGCTAAGAATTCAACTCTGCAGCAACAATTGACTTGAGTTGAGTTAACAATCAGAGTTGAGTTGCCTTGGATATTGTACTACAATGCAGGCTTCCTTTTCTAACTATCTCTGTGGGTACACACTACAATACAAATCCCATGTGTTTTCCAGTCAGCTGTATCAGTGATCTCTTGACGATGGCACTTTTAAGAGAGTACTGACGCATGTGACTGGAGGGCACTGGGAAGAGAGCACTGATAAAGCTGACTGTGGGACACCGGGAAGAGAGCACTGATAGAGCTGCATGGAGGCCACCGGGAAAAGACCACTGATAGAGTTGGCAGAAGGGTACCGGGAAGACAGCACTGATAGAGCAGACTGGAGAGCACCGGCGAGTGGCGGCGAGAGAGTACTGATAGAGCTTACAGGAGGGCACCGGCAACGAAGAATGATAGGGCTGACTAGAAAGCATTGGGGGATGGAAAACCTGTGGTGTCTAGAGAGTGCCTTCCAGTACCTGCATCAGCCATCACCACCATAGCCGACACTCGGCTACGATATAGCCGACATTTGGCTACGACATAGCCGACACTCGGCTACGATAGCCGACATTTGGCTACGACATAGCCGACACTCGGCTACGATATAGCCGACATTTGGCTACGACATAGCCGACATTTGGCTACGACATAGCCGACATTTGGCTACGACATAGCCGACATTTGCCTACGAAATAGCCGACATTTGGCTACGACATAGCCGACATTTGCCTACGAAATAGCCGACACTTGGCTACTACATAACCGACACTTGGCTACCACATAGCCGACACTTGGCTACTACATAACCGACACTTGGCTACCACATACCCGACACTTGGCTACACCATAGCCGACACTTGGCTACTACATAGCCGACACTTGGCTACGACATAACCGACATTTGGCTACGACATAGCCGACACTCGGCTACGATATAGCCGACATTTGGCTACGACATAATTGACATTTGGCTACGACATAGCCGACATTTGCCTACGAAATAGCCGACACTTAGCTACGACATACCCACATAGAATGTAAAGGAATGCGATGGAATACATGGAATGTGATGGAATGCGATGGAATACATGGAATGTGATGGAATGCGATGGAATACATGGAATGTGATGGAATGCGATGGAATACATGGAATGTGATGGAATGCGATGGAATACATGGAATGTGATGGAATGCGATGGAATACATGGAATGTGATGGAATGCGATGGAATACATGGAATGTGATGGAATGCGATGGAATACATGGAATGTGATGGAATGCGATGGAATACATGGAATGTGATGGAATGCGATGGAATACATGGAATGTGATGGAATGCGATGGAATACATGGAATGTGATGGAATGCGATGGAATACATGGAATGTGATGGAATGCGATGGAATACATGGAATGTGATGGAATACATGGAATGTGATGGAATGCGATGGAATACATGGAATGTGATGGAATGCGATGGAATACATGGAATGTGATGGAATGCGATGGAATACATCGCTTTGATTGCAATTATTTTTTCTGACTCCATTTATTCTCTCTGAATCCATTTGTTTTATATTTGACTCCACTCTACCTGAGATCAGGTGGGATCAGATGGAATCGGGTGGAATCAGATGGAATCAAATGGAATCAGATAGAATCAGATGGAATCAGGTGGAATTTAGTAAAATATCTAAATACTTAAGCCACAAGTCAAATTCTGTCCGAGTTTGCAATTCATTCCTTAAATTGGACTAATTACAAAATGAATGTGTCGTTTCACTCCCAGGGTTATCCAAAATATTTATGATTACTAAATATAGTTATTTTAATTTTTTGATTGCCAATTATGGTTTTTTTAACTTTTTCTGATCGCTAATTTACTGTTATTTTCCTGTTCGTAGAACGGGCAACTTACTAGTAATTATAAATGCCAACAACACGATAAATGAAAATTTCATGATTTACTGTCATTCAATTTTCAATATTTCAGTCTGGCCTCAGTCAGGCCACTCTTGCATATCATTACAGAACTTTAACAAATACTACACATACTATACTACTTATTATTCTGTGGTGAGGTGAATAGAAGTATATAGTTCATTAAAAATTTCATTGTAGGTTTACAGGTTTTCTAATATTAGTTAACTAATGATTTAATAGAAAGCGCAGAAAGGTATGGTAGATTGTACGAATACGCTTTGGTTTTAGTTGTGCTAGTAAATCAATGAATCAATGAATATGAAAACTATATATGTATATATATATGCAAAAATAACTAAGTTTTGCATTCTTGGATTTCTTTATCTTAATCCTAAATGTTACTTTTAGTGCAACATATATGTGCATGATATTTATTGTAAAAAAAGTATAAAATACCATTAAAGTAAAGTACTAAAAAGTCTCTAAAAAGTCAATATTAAGACATTTCAGAAGATATTTCAGATTTCCGTAAGTAAAAACGATAGGAATAAATACAAAAACTAGCATAGTATATCACCGGGATCAATAAATATCTTATAATACTTGAAAATTCACAATTTAGGTAAAAAATCAATAGTGATAAATATCCTATAAATAAAACTAATTAGTTTTCCTTAGGGCAAGTAAAAAGTTTAAATATCATACTGATGTGACTACTTTAAACGTAAAACACTTTTGCAGGTACTGAGAATGAACGCTATTAACAAAAAGACTCGTCCATTAGACACTTTCCTCGGAACCATTGAATTTGCATTTGATTAGTTTTACTTAAACCCGAAATATCGAAATTCTGCAAAGATTCGTGTTCCTCGACAACTCCTTGACCCTGTAAAGAAGATTGAAGTTTTTATTGAAAATAATAATATATATAATATTAATAATGCTTCTTAGGGAAAAAAGTTACTGTTGGACTAGGATTTCCGCTTCGCTTGACCATTGTTGTCGGTGGAAAAACTCGGCGGCAATCCATTCGGTTAAGGTGTTCAATATACGCTGACTTCAGCATAAGTGTGGTCTCTTCGTTAAGACAATGCTCACATAAACTGCAAACTGTTGATTTACAGTCGTGTAGACATTTTTCATCGTGGCACTCTTTTGGGTACACTGCAATGTGCTTAGTAGACACTTGGACGTTATCAGAAGTTGATCTTCCTTGAGTCAGACTGGAGGCCACACCCACTAAACTAAGTAGGTTAAAAATTACTTGTTCGTACAACAGGGCATTCGGGGGGAAATGTGCTGATGATAAATTCGGACTCATGTTGGCCTGAAAATTTGAATAAGTGAATTACGAAGGCTCCGCATTTACAAGGATATTTAACTTTCCATAAACGTAATCATTTTGCTACAAACGTCATTTTCATACTTCATTTTGTTTCATTACATTTTATTTTTACATATTTCACTATTGTTTCAAATATTTCATTATTGCTAGAAAATTTTCAACGTTTTCCCACATATATCATTATTGTTCCAAAAAAAATCCCACATAAAGCAACACATTGTAATTTCCCCATATGTATTACAAATTCCAAGAAAATATTACTAGTGGAAAACGAAAGCTCTTGTGAAGAGTTGTAATTTCTGTGGAAAAATAACTTAAATGGAATTTTACTAGGATTATGGAAGAATGGTTATTTATTTAAATTTGTGGAAGGTAAATATTTTTTGTGGTGCAATGCCTTTTACTTACTTCCATTAGAAATACATCTCCGTCGTCGTCAATTACAAAATCAAATCGGGCCATTTCAAAAAAATTTCTTGTGTTCCCTGGAGGGTATCTCTTAGCTGCTTCGATCAACGAATTTTCTTTGTTTAAAGCAATAGTGCGAATTGATGATTCGACTTGAGACCAAATATGATTAGCAGACTTTCCTGTAATCATTACATAAAATTCACCTTTCAAATAATCCCCAGTAACAATATTTTCGAACATATTAATTAAGTAATAATAATTCTGTACCTTTTCCTTTGGTTTCTAACCACCAGGCGTTAAAGGCATCTTTCATACCAAATCCTAAATCTGTATAATATTTCTGCAGACTTGGAACCTTCCAGAGTGGAAGGTAATCATCTCCCACTACATATTTATCCACTACATCAGGATCAAATGGATGATACGTTTCCGGACAAAACCTGTTAATACATTACAAAATGTATACAAAAGATTTAACGTATAATCAATGTATCACAAATACAATTGTAACTAACCTAAAAAGAACATCTCTATAGATATAGATTCTTAGTGGGTTGATGCTAGTGATAATAGTGTAAACTCCAATGTCAAATTTGTGACCATCTATTAATAAGGGATTTCCAATATATTCCTGGACAAAAGTTCCAGTTTTACTCAAGTCCAAGTTCTCCAATTTTTCAATTTTAATGCCACGGTGGTTGTTTGACTTTTGCACGAAACGTTTATGAGGATTATTTTTAGCCTAGGTATTAATAAATTTTTGAACATCAGAAATTATCTTTTAGGAACGTACTACATCTATGTCATTGCCGAAATAATATTGTTTCAAGTAATTTGTGTGATCATTATTATCGTATAGCTTACGTATTTAATTAATAGATCTTTGTCTTTCGGGAGTTGAAACGCCCGAGGCACATAGGGCAAATCACTAGTGGCCAAATTCATTTTATTGGTGATGTAACCAGAGCCTGGGAAATGATTGACTCTCTGGTGGGTTTTTAATTTCGTCATTTGGTCGAACAAAGTTTTAAAAGGGTAGTCATGCGCCCAAAGCACATCCCATTCATCAGTTACATTAACACGAGAGTAACCTAAACGTTTAAAAGTCTCGAATACATGGGACAAATATCCAGAGTCAACCTATAAAGAAAAAACAGGAGTAATAAAGATAATGTTTCTATACACAAAACAAAACTACCCATCAACTGTATTTAACTAATAATATGTCAGAAATAATCCATATTCCATAAAAATTGTCCTTTTTTCACATTTATTAATTTATCACAACAATAATAATATATTTCCCACAAGAACATTCATTTATCCACGAGTAGATTGCATATAATATTGCATTTTATGCACGTATGGGAAATTACGCCTGATAAATTGGTTATACTTGTGGAAACCCGATTATTTTTGTAATGGAATCAGATTATTTCGAATAAGAAAGTAACGCACGATTCTTTTCTTACCCTTCTGCCATGTGCCGCAAAAGTTTTTCTACGTTCTCCATTAGCTGTCAAACATTGTGATTGTGACTGTGTCTCTGATAAATGATTTCCTAATTTAGTTACATTAATGTACGTCAATATGGTTCCAAAGACTAATAAAAGAACTAAAACTGTTTGAAAATTCCAGCGACGAACTCCGCCAATATTCCTCATTATATTGTATCGACCGTTTAGCAGCAGAGCACCTGCGTTTGATCGGAAATTCCAGAAAAACTCCCCACCTCGTCCAGGATGGTCCTAATGATTATTTTAAAGACAAATCAAAAGTGAAATCATATTCCTGTGACAGGCCATGGGAGTATTTCCATGTAATCGTATATAATATTCTGCACTCAGAGTTCATATATAAGAGAAAGGAAACCACAGAATGGCCAATAACTGCAATACACATACTTAGTATTAACTAGAGCAATTTTTGATGAATGAGAAAAGAACAGGAAGTCATAAGGGACGAAAACTATTTATAGACCGCGTTTTGCGTGCAACCAAAAAAATATCTATTTCCTTTTCTATTTGTTCTACTTTGCTTCTGTATTTTACACATTTCATTTTTGTCAGTACTGTCATTGTTCTGTCAAAAGTGTACCTATAAAATCATACTTGTGTTATAAACATATGTGGTAGCAATAAAACATTAAAAAACAACGAAGTTATTTTTTACTTTTGAAAAATGGATCGAAATGTTAATACTACTCTACTGAATTAAATATCAAATTTATTGATAATTATTATGATTATTGAGTATTTAAATATTACAATACCTTATAGCCAACGTCTCTGTCCCCCAAGCTGTTTGTGGGTGCGTACATTATTTCTCAAGATTAAAATGCAAACCTGTAGGTCCAGCGGTACATTACCGTGTTTACATTGCTGCAATTGAGAATTACTAATCAGAAATCTGCAAGTAAAAGGTGTATCTGATTTAGTCCCATTTTTGCAAACTAATTTATGTAGTGACCCCGATTGATTGATCTTAATTCTGACTTGGCGCACCAGAACATTTCTTAAAAAGCATGTGATGTTTCACCTGTACACAGTAAACAGGTACCTACTACATTTTGACTGCACCTTTATGAAATTCTTACGCACACCTGTCCTGCTGCTGCATTTGTTAGCACAGGAAACTACAGGTAAACTAGATGCATAATTATATTTAGCACTTCTCATGCGTATTTACATTTAATACTTCATAAGTATTCCGGAATGTATCATGAAACTATACTATATTACATTATTTGTATATTGATAATTTGAGCATCAATTTCTATTTAATAACTGTTAAGTAATAAAAATAAATTAAGAATTATCCGGATAATATGCAAAGTATTATTTAATAAGTAAATATTGCTTGATTATTTTTATGTTATAAATATATTATACATGAATAGTAATTGACTGTATTAATAGATCTAACAAGAAACCAGGTTCTGTATTCACAAAGCTTTCATTTCAGAAAATTCATGAACCAAATCAACAACTCTGTTCATTGCTCTATCACTGTTTCGAAAAGCAATCGGCAAAACTGCAGCGAAATCTGCAAGCATTTCTCGAGGAGGAAAAATTTTGACTGTATACTCATCATCATTTTCTTCACTGCTCTTTTCATTTTTAGTTGCCTCTTCACTTTTTGGGGGTGGTGCTGGGAAAACTCCCAAATGGAAAGGTGCTGCAAATATCGAGTAGGCCAAGGCACCAAGAATAGTTTGGAAAAATTGTTCATTGAATTTTTCCCGAGAGAATTGTGGAGGAATTTGTGTGCCAGTCCGTTGCAATTCTTGAATGAAAGATTCGTAGTAAATATCCAGGAGTGTTTTCAAATGGATTTTGCGAGACTGAGGAGTTGTGCTTGTATAAATGAAATAGTACAAGTCATCATAAATGCTGCCCACATGACACATTTGAAAATCAAGAAATTTGACATCCAAGGGTTGCTTTGAATTTTCCGAGTATTTGAAAAGTAAATTGTTGGCCCATAAATCGCCGTGACAAACGACACTGAAGTATTTCCCTTCTTTCGCAACCTTCCAAGGTATCATAATAGACTCAATCATTGTAGAACAAATATTTTCTACTTTCGCTGCAAGTTCATCCCCATTAATTCTGTTCCTAACGACATTAAAAACATCCTTGCATATTCTCCCGTAAAATTCGAAGTGGGAGTTACTTGGATCGCTTCTTATTCCGAAATGGTGTGCTAGAAAGATTGAAAGTTCTCCCGAGAAGTAGTCCATCCCCTTTTCCTGAATTAAGCGGTATCCATTAGCGTGGAATGCACCGATCTTTTTTAAAACCATGGAAGTTTCCTCTAAAGAAAGTCCCTCTTGATGTTCAGGCATTTGATATCCTAGAGGACGCAAATCTTCCAAAGCTATGAAATCCGTTAGACCATCATTCAGACAACCGTACATTTTTGGAACCGGAAGAGAAGATTTGCACAATTTTTCCATTTCTGGGACGATCTTACTATAAAGTAGATTTTCTCTTAAGAATATCTCGAAATGGTGGTAGAAACTGTACAATTTTTCATTTTCATGGGAAACACCTTTACAAACAATGTGAAACACGGTTCCAGACTTAGCCTTCGCTACAATCGGTTTAATATTCCCCATAAAACCATCTGTAGAGCTTCCTTTACCAAAAGGATTGACAACCTCTTCAACTGGTTCCTTGATCAGTCCTTCTATAAAACTTTTGTCCGTTAACCGAAACGTCGCGATATTTTTCACTGATGTTTTCGCCATGGTTGATAAAAAGCGAATAATAAGATGAACATAACACTGATGAACTCACAATCACAATTCACAATGACAGATTAAGAACTAGAACACCAGTATAACGGTTGTGATAAAAATTAATGCTGATAATATTTCGTTCCACGTGGCATATGCTACAGCTCCCTCACAAAATAATATTTATATAATTTTACAGGTATAAAAACACATATTATAATCTGTGCATTTGAATAACCTGTAATTTAATAATGGTAATAATAATAATAATTTAATAATAATTTGATAATATTTGCTATTCTAGTAATACATATCTAATTCTATGATAATAACTTAAAAACACGACGAAAAGAAATTCAAGACCTGTGTACACTATAGGAATTGGTCTTATGAATTTATGGCTGTACAATGAACACAACCTCACTGGCTGCTTAACAAATATATTATATTAATTGCACGATTTATACTGTGCGAAGGTGGGGATATCATAGGTATCGACTTCGACTCTAACCGTCAGATCAACTATTACTATTATACCTATACTTTATCATAATGTAAGTAATTTTTACAAATAAATGAGAGAATCATCAATTCCCCACAAGTATGTTCAATTTATATCAATAATATATTATTTCTCCTCAATAACCGTCACTCACCGCACATGTATACCGCACCGTATACATTCATTGCACAAGGGAATATCACCTTTTATTCACTGGCACAGTATAGCGAACTAATCCTACTGCTCGTTGATCTTGATAGCGATTATAAAGGCCAGGCTACTGATTGCTCTGTTTGTACCCACAATAAGCACCAATGCATTTTCCACATATTTTATTACTTTTCCATATCCACAACATCCAGTCCAGGAGTAAAAAATATAGTCAAGTGTAAAATATATGTAACGAAATAAATGAAATGTGGATTAGATTGTTGACAAATGAACATATTTGCGATGAATTATTCTTGCTGTGCATATAAATATATTGTTATGATAACATTATAGTACTTGTGGAAAAATAATGATTTTCATTTGTGCAAAATGGATTATGTGGGTGGGATATATATGTATGGTCTAAGATTATATTTACAAAAACATTCATTATGGCAGTGTTCACTACTATACTGCTCATTTGGTGACCCCGTAGAAAACAATATCAATTTTTTTTATAGCTGAACCGCTGTGGTTTACAGAATGCACAGTAATGTGGATGACCTTATGTTTTGCAGAGCAATCTGAATTTCCTTGTTGGAAAAAACATGTCTTCATACAACACGTATGCAAACAAACACAAAATTGTTAATCGAATGAATGGATGAATGCAGGTATGCTGAGAATGAAATCCTATATAATATAACTTGATGTGTCTGTTACTGCACATACAAATCCGGTCCGCTGCGCATAGAGGAGGAGATGGAGGAGGAGTTGAGTGAGTGTAGTGTGGGCTCAGCAGACGAGTCACGGCGGCACACTACACAACACACTCTTCCTTCTATTCCATTTCTCCCTTTGCACTGTGTGCAATGTGCAGCAATGCAGAAGGGAGAAGGGGAATGAGGAGAGCCGTGCGGTGCACAACTCAACTACAAACCACGCTGACCTGAAAGCTCAGTGTGGTTATTATTATAAATCCCATGTGCTTTCCAGTCAGCTGTATCAGTGATTTCTTGACAGTGGCACTTTTAAGAGAGTACTGACGGATGTTTCTGGTGGGCACCGGGAAGAGAGCACTGGTACAGCTGACTGGAAAGCATATTGGGGGATACGGAAAACCTGTGCTGTCTAGACAGAGCCACAACCCTTCCCGACATTTAGCTACGACATAGCCGACACCTAGCTACGACATAGCCGACACATAGCTACGACATAGCCGACACATAGCTACGACATATCCGACACCTAGCTACGACATAGCCGACACCTAGCTACGACATAGCCGACACCTAGCTACAACATAGGCGACACCTAGCTACGACATAGCCGACACCTAGCTACGACATAGCCGACACCTAGCTACGACATAGCCGGCACCTAGCTACGACATAGCCAACACCTAGCTACGACATAGCCGACACCTAGCTACGACATAGCCGACACCTTGCTACGACATAGCCGACACCTAACTACGACATAGCCGACACCTAGCTACGACCTAGCCGACACTTATTCACACCATACCCGACACTTAGCTGCATCATACCCCAAACTTAGCTACAGCATAGCCGACACTTAGCTACACCATAGCCGAAACTTAGTCACACCGTACCGACACTTACCCTACCGTACCCGACATTTACCCTACGGTACCCAACACTTAGCTACACCGTACCCGACACTTAGCCACACCGTACCGACACTTAGCTACACCGTACCCGCTACTTAGCTACACATTACCCGACACTTAGCTACACCGTACCCGACACTTAGCTACACCGTACCCGACACTTGGAGTAGATGGAGTATTTGGAGTCAGATGGAGTCAAATAGAGTAGATGGAGTAAATGGAGTAAATGGAGTCAGATGGAGTAGATGGAGTAGATGGAGTAGATGGAGTCAGATGGAGTAGATGGAGTCAGATGGAGTCAGATGGAGTAGATGGAGTAGATGGAGTAAATGTAGTCAGATGTAGTCAGATGGAGTAGATGGAGTCAGATGGAGTAGATGGAGTCAGATGGAGTAGATGGAGTCAGATGGAGTAGATGGAGTAGTAGATGGAGTCAGATGGAGTAGTAGATGGAGTCAGATGGAGTAGATGGAGTCAGATGGAGTAGATGGAGTCAGATGGAGTAGTTGGAGTAGATGTAGTCAGAAGGAGTAGATGAAGTAGATGAAGTAGATGGAGTCAGATGGAGTCAGATGGAGTCAGATGGAGTCAGATGAAATCAGATGGAGTTGATGGACTCAGATGAAATCAGATGGAGTTGGTGGACTCAGATGAAATCAGATGGAGTTGATGGACTCAGATGAAATCAGATGGAGTTGATGGACTCAGATGAAATCAGATGGAGTTGATGGACTCAGATGAAATCAGATGGAGTTGGTGGACTCAGATGAAATCAGATGGAGTTGATGGACTCAGATGGAGTAGATAGAGTAGATGGAGTCAGATGGAGTAGATGGAGTCGGATGGAGTAGATGGAGTCGGATGGAGTAGATGGAGTCAGATGGAGTAGATGGAGTAGATGGAGTCAGGTGGAGTAGATGGAGTAGTAGATGGAGTAGATGGAGTAGATGGAGTCAGATGGAGTAGATGGAGTAGATGGAGTAGATGGAGTAGATGGAGTAGATGGAGTAGATGGAGTCAAATGGAGTAGATCGAGTCAGATGGAGTAGATCGAGTAGATCGAGTCAGATGGAGTAGATGGAGTAGATGGAGTAGATGGAGTAGATGGAGTAGATGGAGTCAGGTGGAGTAGATGGAGTCAGATGGAGTCAGATGGAGTCAGATGGAGTAGATGGAGTCAGATGGAGTAGATGGAATAGATGAAGTAGATGAAGTAGATCGAGTCAGATGGAGTAGATGGAGTAGATGAAGTCAGATGGAGTAGATGGAGTCAGATGGAGTAGACGGAGTAGATGAAGTCAGATGGAGGAAATTGAATCAAATGGAATATCTAAATACTTAAGCACCAATTCAAATTCTGTGCTGGTTTACAATTCATTCCTTAATAAAATTGGACTAATTAAAAAATGAATGTGTAGTTTCACTCCCAGATCTATCCAAACAATTTATGATTACTAAATGTAATTATTTCAATTTTTTCTGAGCACTAATTATGGGTTTTCTAACTTTCTCGGATGCTGAATTTACTGTTATTTTCCCGTTCGTAGAACGGGTAATTTACTAGTAATATATAACATTTGCAATGACAAGAAAAAAAAATTAAACTTACTGTTTCATCAAGCAAAAAACCAGGAAGGTTTCACAACATAAGTCAGGTTTGGTCAGGGTTTGGTATTACTTAGCTTTAATAATAGCTTTAAAATAAGTGAGAAGTGAGTAGAAAAAAATGTAATAGGGTATAATAACTCAATATTATGATTTTTGATCGACATTTTATTTATTTGGATTTACAGAGCTCTCATTTCATAAAATTCATGAATCAAATCAACCAGTCTGTCCTTAGCTCTTTCGCTGTTTTCAAGAGCGATTGGCAAGAGGGCAAAAAGGTCCGAGCAAAATTCGTCAGGAGGAAATATTGTAAACTCATCAGAATTGTTGTTATTATTGTTCAAATCTTGTGACTCAGCAGTTTGTTCTGGAAAGATCCCCAAGTGAAAAGGAGTTGCAAATATTGCGTGAGCCAAGGCACCAAGATTGTTTTCAAAAAACTCTTCATTGAATTTCCCTCGAGAAAAATTTTGCGGAAGTTGTGCTCCAGAGCGCTTCAATTCACGAATGAAAGATTCGTAGTAAATATCCAGAAGGGTTTTCAAATGTTCTTTACGGAACTGTGGAGTCGTACTTGAATAAATGAAATAGTATAGGTCATCGTAAATGGTGGAAATGTAGCAGTGCTGAAAGTCGATGAATTTTACATCCAAAGGTTGTTTTGAATCCTCCGAATATTTGAAAAGCAAATTGTTGGCCCACAAATCCCCGTGACAAACTACACTGAAATATTTCTTTTCTTTGGCAAGTTCCCCTTTTAAGGAGATACGTTCTAAACCATTAGAGCAGACATTCTTTACTTTAGTCGCAAGATCGTTACCAATTCTCTTTTCGATGATACTGAAAACGTCTAAACATGCTTTGCTGTACCCGGGCCAAAATGAATTTGCTGGATCGCTTCTTATTGCATAATGGGGGCGCAGAAACCTTTCTAACGCCTCCCCAGAGAAAAATTCTCGTCCCTTGTTCTGAATTAATTGAAATCCGTTGGCGTGAAATGCACCAAGTTTTTCTAAAACCATAGAAGTTTCTTTCAAGGAAAGTCCTTCATTGTATTCAGGCATTTCATAACCTAAAGGACTCAAATCTTCCAATGCGATGAAATCTGTTTTGTTATCATTGAAACAATCGTACAGTTTTGGTATTGGAAGTGATGACTTGCACAATTTTTCCATTTCGGGAGCAATAACACTGTAAAACAAGTTTTCTCGCCAAAATTGTTCAAAATATTGGGTGAATGTAAATGCTTTTTCATTTTCGTAGGATATTCCCTTATAAATGATGTGATAGGTGATTCTTTTTTTCGTTTTTACAACAATACGCCTGATATCTCCAAAAAATCCACCTACAGAACCACTACAATTGTTAATCTCTTCTACAGGTTCCTTAATTAAACCTTCTATAAAACTTTTGTCAGCTAAGCGCAATGTAGCAATATCTTTCACTTCCACTCTTTTCGCCATGGTTGATTGATGGGATCTGAAATAACAGTGTAAATAGTATATTTTATGAAAGAAAGCTATCTTCAATGATACCTAGGTACTTTATTTCCACATATAAATAAACTAATTCAATTTTAGAATTATCTTTATTTCCGGGGTATTAATATTTGTTAATAAATCTGGTTTTAGCAGAAGAGAGTAAGCAACCTTGTTGTCTATTTGTTCCTACAGATTGGAATGCATGTGAACGTGAAGTCATTTATATCCTATTACCCTTCCTTACTACTAAAGTATTGTATACATTACATTTCATACTTCATTTCAATCACTGGCTATACTTATTAACTTGTCATATTTAATTTATGATAAGTAATAAGTAGCCAGTAAAACTATATACAGGGTATCTCACAAATTGTGCGCCAGATAATTTGTCAAATATCAAACGATTTAGTAGACGAACCAGGGGACCTAATTTCTTGAAAGTTTCTCTCTTAAATGACTTAAAAGTGGGTACGGAAGGAAAAGAGTGAAGTTGGGAAACGAGTCCTTTCTACTGAGTAGATGAAAAAGCGAAATGTGTGTTGGCGACCTGTCGACAAAGGAGTGGCTGTATTAAAATGGAAACAATAAATTGTATTAAATCGAGAGGGACCAAGGAACGTAGAATTTTGGTTACTGGGGCTACGGGGGGGATAAGGTAAGCTCTTCCCAGCATTTTTGAAATAAAACTTTGATTTTTACGAAGTGGAGCCACTTTTGGTCAAATTGACTCCACTTTAAGCAACAACGTACTTCTTTTCCCCCAGCCAATGTTAGTCTCTCTGCCGAGATTATTAAAAACTGTTAGGCTACATGAAAAATAAGGATTCAGGTCAGTTAGATAGTGACAATCAAATATTAAAGAATGGAATCAGTTATTTCCTGAAGAAAACCTATTCGAAGAATGGGATGGATTGTTTGAGGAACAGTCAATATTATTGTAATGTTACCAATATGGATTTACTAAAGTTTTAGTATTTAATGAATATAATCACTGAATTGTTTTACAATTTCATGCTACCATACCGGAAGGAACTCCTAATTTTGTTATTGTCATTATGATTATTTTGTTGATTGTTCGAGGAGAGAAATATATGATTACTTATTCCGTTGTACATTCGGCTTATTATCAGCTTTTATTTTGTGAATAATATAGTTGTAATCTTTTTATATTCAATTACTGGCTATTACTGCATTTAACAGCATTATAACGAAATCATGTATTACCTATTTAATAAGATTAGTAATATCGCGTATTGGAAAGGTAACTAATATTGGCTGGGGAAAGAAGTTCGTTGTTGCATAAA
This sequence comes from Yoshiicerus persimilis, assembly GCA_020352615.2. NCBI lineage: Eukaryota > Metazoa > Arthropoda > Collembola > Entomobryomorpha > Tomoceridae > Yoshiicerus > Yoshiicerus persimilis. The sequence continues at coordinate 4,173,411 of CM036944.2, read as the reverse complement.
GTTAAGTCAGCTCTTGTGGAGTCAATTTGGCCAAAAGTGGCTCCACTTCGTAAAAATCAAAGTTTTATTTCAAAAATGCTGGGAAGAGCTTACCTTATCCCCCCCGTAGCCCCAGTAACCAAAATTCTACGTTCCTTGGAGAGGGACATATTATTAACCTAGGAATCAACGAACCTGCTTGCTAACGAACGGATCTAGGTTACATTTTTTCCAAACCTAACCTAACCTAATAAAATACTCCGCTTGCCCTCTACGTGCGCCCTAAAAATATGAAAGTCGTCAATCGTTTAGCACAGAGGAAAAATCAACTTTAATGAAAACCGGTTTAACGTTTTCGACTTTATTCGGGAGAACTTCTAATGTAAACGATCGGATAAAGATTTGTCCGTGAAAACTGAAATTTAAATGTAACTTTATGTGCGCTTTCGATTGGTCTAAACGGGTTTCATATTGTAATTCAAAAGTTAGCTATATTAAACAAATCACACTCATACTGCATACAAAATCTTACCCGTTTTTGAAAAGGTAGCCCTCATGGGACAAAGAATTACAGCTAACACTTTCAAAAACGTTTGTTTTAAGATATATTTTATTATAAGAAATCGAATGAAACTAATTTCCACACCTTATGGTCCATTGGTTTGACTAAATCTGGTGCACAATTCGTGAGACGCACTGTACATTTACATTGCCCAATATTGTAAACAACTTTACTGATAAACAATTTTGATTTTAGAATTTTTATATTTTATGTAATGAATTAATTAATGATTAAGAGCAAAACATCCATTAAATATATTATTGTCATATAAGTTTAAAATGTCCCCTTGTCAAATGTAATCACTCAGACTGACCTTGTCTGCCTTTTGTAATAAAAAATACTTTTTTTGTAATACCCTTAATTTATTACTTTAATTACAATGGCTGAATGTAGACAGTGGTCATCGCCTGACCAGCGGCAATAATTGCGGCCTTGGCCACCAAACCTAATAGGAAAGACAAGGTTAGGGAGCGCATATAAAACACGAAAATCAACTAGGGGGAGGGTAGGGTAGCAAAAAGTTTTCACTCAATGTATTAAGGGTGTTTTAAAAAAATCTTTAAAAAGCTACAAGAGTGGAGCATCCATATGAAAAATAATTTCCCCAACTAAAGAGCATAACAATAATATAGCAATAGAATTATGGCATTTATCGATCTAATCTAGGTATCTATTATAAACTCTACTGATACTACCGTTTTGAAAGAAGAAATTCCATGTAAATATATATAAATAAGACAAGACGGGTACTTATTTATTGAAGGATATTCGAATATAAAGATTTTTAAAAGAAATCTGTTTTGCATTGAACTGAATATTATTGAGACTGGATTAGGAAGGTAAACTAAGATTGTGTACTTGATATATGAAAATAAAAAATATGGCTCCATGTGATTTTTTGTTCCATTTTTTATTTGCATTTACAGGGCTTTCATTTCATAAAATTCATGAATCAAATCAACCATTCTGCCCTTAGCTCTTTCGCTGTTTTCAAAAGCAATTGGCAAGAGAGCAAAAATATCTGAGCAAAATTCGTCAGGAGGGAATATTTTAAGTTCGTCAGAATTATTGTCGTTGTCCGGCTTTGGTGACTTTGATTCTTGTTGTGGAAATTCTCCCAGGTGGAAGGGAATTGCAAACATTGCGTAAGCCAAGGCACCAAGATTGTTTTCAAAAAACTCTTCATTGAATTTCTCTCGCGAAAAATTTTGGGGAAGTTGTACTCCACAGCGTTTCAATTCACGAACGAAAGATTCGTAGTAAATATCCAGAAGGGTTTTCAAATGTGTTTTGCGAAACTGTGGAGTTGTACTTGTATAGATGAAATAGTACAAGTCGTCGTAAATGGTGGAAACGTGGCTGTGCTGAAAGTCGACGAATTTTACATCCAATGGTTGTTTTGAATCCTCCGAGTATTTGAAAAGCAAATTGTTGGCCCACAAATCCCCGTGACAAACTACATTGAAATATTTCTTTTCTTTGGCAATTTTCCCTTTTAAGGAGATGTGTTCCACGACTCTGGAACAAATATTCCTTACTTTAACAGCAAGATCGGCTTCAATTCTGTTTTCGATGATACTGAAAACATCTAAGCATACTTTGTTGTAGGTGGCCCAACTAGAATTTGCTGGGTCGCTTCTTATTGTATAATGGGGGCCCAGAAACCTTTCCAGCTCCTCCCCAGAGAAAAATTCTCGTCCCTTGTTCTGAATTAATTGAAATCCGTTAGCGTGAAATGCGCTGATTTTCACTAAAACCATAGAAGTTTCTTCCAAGGAAAGTCCTTCATTGTATTCAGGCATTTTGTAACCTAAAGGACTCAAATCTTCCAATGCGGTGAAATCTGTTTTGTTATCAGTCAAACAACCGTACAGTTTTGGTATTGGAAGTGATGATTTGCACAATTTTTCCATTTCTGGAGCAATAACACTGTAAAACAAGTTTTCTCGCCAAAATTGTTCAAAATATTGGGTGAATGTAAATGCTTTTTCATTTTCGTAGGCCATTCCTTTGTAAATGATGTGATAGGTGATTCCTTTTTTCGTTTTTACAGTAACACGCCTGATATCTCCAAAAAATCCACCTACAGAACCACCAGAATTGTTAATCTCTTCCACAGGTTCCTTAATTAAACTTTCTATAAAACTTTTGTCAGCTAAGCGCAATGTAGCAATGTTTTTCAATCTGCTCGCCATGGCTAAGCAATTTCCAACGAGAATAACACAGTGGAAATAATAAAGGATAAATATAATACGCTAGATAATGGTGGACATGTCAGAAAGTTATCTCCGAAGATATCTAATATCTATATACTTATTGTTATTATTTGTCCGTAAGTATACTAACGTCTGCATATAAATGCATTATACTTAGAAAGCAAAACTTCAGGGTGTTAAAATTTATTTATTTGTTAATCTAATCTAGCATATTGTCCTGAGTCGGGTGGGGGAGGCGAGGACGTTGCCACTGAGGTCTTTGACTTTGCCCACGACGACGTAGTTAATTTCGACTGAATTTGATGCGTATTTGCCACCAAATCAAAGTTAACGCAAATGAGCAATATTCTTTGTAAATACTTGTATTTCCGTATTCTTGGATTATTCTTCCGTAAACAAGCTTTGATTTTCGAACTGTTGGTTCCACCTAGCTAGATATCACATTAGGAGTATTAGGAAATGAGGATGTTTTAATAAACAAATGCTTTCCTAGAAGAAAGAGTTTCCAAATCGTTTTGTTTTATCCTTTTCCATTGACCGCATAAACAGTACAACACACATGAAGATATGGTGAAATAAATTAACAGAAAACGTAAACACTTCAGAAATAAGTTTGTCGTTGGACTTTGTGCAGTGTGGTGTTGTTTCGCCTTAGGTTATTTTATCCGCTTAATTTGTACAGGCACTATTTCTATAATGGGAAAACAAACAATATATACGTATTCCTTATAATAATATATGGCTCATGATATGATTATGATTATGACTTCAGTATTATTATTGCCTGTGAAGTGCATTAGATTTATGACCAGTAGCATATTATTAAGACAATTTTTTACAATATTTTTTAGAATATAGCAAAATAGAGTTACCCATATGTAGGTATTTATATCGGCAGATGACCTTGGACGAATATTTCTTGCTTAAAGAATTTTCATTTCAAATGCTCAGGGCATAACTTCTTCATTTCTGGATATATGACATTTAAATTTTTTGCTATATCGAAAAAACTTTAAACATTACATGTGCCACTTAGGGGAACTAATTATTTCCAATTGTCAGTCATGCAAACAGTACTTATATCAGTCATTTCGATTTCACCATTCAAAACGGTCATTCTGCTCACTGCCGAGTAAAATTGCAGTCATTAGGGCGAATTTTGAAGGAAATTGATGATTACTCGGCAATAAGGGAATCGTTACGGGTCCAGGTAAATACCCGAACACCCGAATGGCACCCTAAAAATGATACCTAAAATGAAACCTTAAAAATGAAACCCTAAAATCCGAACCTAAAAACCAGAACATTAGAGTTGTAGGCTGGCTTGGCTTAGAGTACTTTTTTGAGGGTACTATTTTTAGGGTATCATCTTTAGGGAACTATTTTTAGGGTATCATATTTAGAGAACTATTTTAGGGTACTATTTTTAGGGAACTATTTTTAGGGTACTATTCCTAAGGTACTATTTTTAGTGTACTATTTTTAGGGTACTATTTTCAGGGTACTATTTTTAGGGTACTATTTTTAGGGTACTATTTTTAGGGTTCAGTTATGTGTTTTACATCCAAATCCAGAGGAATTTTTTTAAATTCACCAACGAACTGTTTTTGTGCTATTCCTGACTGGTGATTTTCTTATTTGTTTTCAATAGTAAAGCGACTGTAATAAACTACCTAAGTTTTAAAAAATCTAAAGAATTCACGCGTCAAAAAAGCAGAATCATTTATTAAAGTATGACGGTTACTGATTATTATATGGTCCCACCTATATAGTTCTGGCAAGTGTTCATTTGTCTAAAATTACTTTTTGACAACGTTTTGAGCTGTTAATCTCGATATGACATTCCTTTGCCGATGTTCAATTTGAATGATTAATAGAAATGAATGTTAGCAATTAGTGGGCAAGGGAATAAAGGTCAGAGAGTGACTTCCATGATTTTAGAAAGTCATTTTCTAACTTGATCAAGATCAAAGTATTACAATGACAATAATTATTATTGTCGATTTATTTCCAAAAACAGACTTTGTCTCAAGCGTTCGAATGTTAGTAGCGCGGCCAGGGCCAGACGTCAGACAGATGGGCACACGTACAATGACATCCGACGAGTGGCAGGGCACGCCGCAAAACAAATAATACAATTATTGTTGTTATTTACGTATATTTGCATACTTTTGTTGCACTACATCATTATTAATTTTCAAAATAAGTGTAACTTTTCGACATCGTTTTCCATGAAGAAAAAAGATAATATCAACCAGGTAACACAACAGTATCATTTAAGATCAAAGATTACACGTTTTAGAATCTATTGTGTCGGAAAATTGGGGTCTTCTATTTGGGAACCGTAATTCTTAATTTGTCAATTTCAGAAAACTAGCCGGATCTGCATAGTACAACTTGCAAAAGCTAAAGATGAATGAAAAACTGAATTTGGACAAAAAGTTTGGGGTTTTCACTCCGAAACTTTGGTATCTGGATATATTCGGATCCAAAACAGCAGCTAAGGATGAAAATGAAGAACTGGAATTTTTGGAGGATGAATATTTTCAACTTTGGAATGACGTGGAACAAGCCTTCGGTGGTTGCACTCCTATAGGTCTGCACCCGACAAATGATGAGTTGGAAGGGGATGAAGGGGATCTTGAAAATCCAGATGGTTCAGGCAATACGGCTGAATTTGCAGAATTTACTGACGAGGAACCCATAAGCTCGGACGAAGAAGAAGGCGAGGATCATAGTTACAATATTGTGGGGTAAGAATAGTAAGACAGATAAGCTATTAGATTTAATTAAATGAAATTTTAAGTGAATGATGGATGATTTTGATTTTGAGAGTTTAAATCAGTGCTGTAAAAGATGCTGATAATAATTTTCATTTTGCATGTTTAAAATCTCGCTAAATCTCGACTCTCAATAAGTCAGTAAATAATTTTGTTTTTTCAATGTTAGTTATTTGCATTTATGGTAAACTATCAATTTAGCTATGCCCACAGATATAGACTACATGCCTAATAGTCATTAAACTATGATAATCAACTTCAAGTTTTATTAATGATTAAAATGATTACAGGCGGAACCGTGTAATCGGTGTCCAACTGCTACGCGGTCAGGAGGTGACATTACCCGAGACCACTGGAGGAGATGAAGAAGAAGATTATCAGTCGGATGACAGTGCCGTAAACGTCGAAATGGAAGAAGACAATCAGGTATCTCATCTTATCTGAATAATGCAATACCGTACTCTTTGAATAATTCGTTTTCAAGTTCATAATGTGAATGTAAAAGCGCACGCAAGATAACTTTACTGATTTTAAGCAAATAAACTAAAGGATTAAATTTAAAGTCGGGACACAAATGAGTGAAACCAGAGACAGGAAACTTTTCTGTGGACTGGATGAAAAGCGAACTGAATGAACCGTACCAAATGAAATTAGGTACGGTTCATTGTACGGCTATATTAATAATGAATTAATACGGGTACGGATTTTCTATTGCATATGCACGGGACGTCCCCTTTTCCTCTATTGAAATAGGGAAATTTTGGAACACATTATATATATCTGTAGCTGTGGTCAAGCTCGGAATAGTAACAGAAAATGTTTTAAATGGTCTAGTGTTAGGTTGTTGCCCTAAGGAATACAAATTGACTGCAGTAGTGGTAGTAGTAGGTATTAAGGTCTAATTGGTGTTTGTAAAGCGAAAAGAATGGCCAGCAAATTTTCTGTGTTAACTTACGACAATGACGGTGATAATAGTGATGACAGCAATAAGAAAAATGAAATTTCAAAAAGAAAGAAAAATACGGTTGCTATAAAATACGATTGGAAGGAAATCACTGTACTTGAAAGTGAGGTTGAACAGTTTTGGCGAAGAAGATATAAACGTGATCGAAAAAATTTAATTGTAGAGTACTTCAACTGTGATGAAGGCGGGGAAGATTGTCCAATGAAGTTAAAGCGAGTGTACGAGCTGACCGTTGATGTAATCAAGTTCTACTTAAGGGGAAACGAACTTATTCATTTAAAACAGGGTCTAGCAAGTGAGCACAAAAAAGTTATCCGTGATGCACTACAAATGACTCCAGATATGCCACCCAATCACCCAATGCATTACTGGAAATTTTACGAAAAAAATGTGGCGATGTTCCTTATAAAATGCAATTGAAAAACTTTGTTGCGTATGAAAGACGAAAGTCCCAACCTCAACCAACTAATTCTTTGTATTTATTATCCATATCATGCAAATTATAAAGATAATTATACCTTTATACCTATTACTACACTACTTGACATTTACAAAGAAATTCTTTGTAATATAATTTGTATTCCTAAACGTATTAACCTTAACAATGGACTCATTAAAAAGATATTTTCCATTGCTATTCTGAGCTTGAACACCTGCCTTATCATATGCACCTATTTAACACCCTCATACATTCTAGTTACAAGTATACAACAGTCTTTTCATGTGCCATAGAAAATCCGTACCCATATTAACTCGCATTAATGTAGTAGTACCCAATTTCATTTACTAACTTCTCTGTAGCCGGAAAACAGTTCGCTTTTCATCCAGTCCACAGAAAAGTTTCCTGTTTCTGGTTTCACTCATTTGTGTCCCGACTTTAAATTGCGTCCATAAACTAAATAATTAATTTAAATGTTTACTAAAATTCTTTATTAGATATATTACTTACAGAAGACCTTTTTTCGTCACCTGTTTGACATTTTCCATAATTCTACTTTGTATTTTATGATCTTTTGTAAGTCGTTCTTTAATTTCATTTATTATTTCCGCAAAATTATTTTCGTTGATTGACCAATATTTGGTATTAGAGGAATTATTTAAGGTTATTAACGGAAGGATTAGACAGGAACATAAAAATCCGAATTCCATCATGCGACCGTAGAACTGTTCTTCTACTTTCCGGTGGAAATCTTCTATATCAAATTCGTCTTGAGGAAATCCCAATTTTTCAACCAATTCATTTTCAAACGTATCACAGTAGTGAGCCAAGAGTTTTTCTTGAAAGTCTCTTTTCAAGGATCCATCAGAACAACAGGAAAAGAAATATGTCAAGTCTGAAGCAAGGGGAGCATACCGGAGAAATTCATAGTTGACGATTTTGCAATCTAAGGGTTCTCTTTCAGTGTTGAAAGCTGCCGTAGAGTTGTCATACTTAAACAGAAGACTGTTAATAGAAAAATTCCCGTGACAAAAGACGTACAAATCTGTATTCTCATATTTTTCGTTTTCCAAAAGCGCTATCAGTTTGTCGAATATGGCTCCTCCCTGTATTTTTCTTCGGAGTTTCATTCCCAGTGATGGATTTTCCATCTCAACCACTTTGCAAACCAATTCGTAGCACTCCTCGTAAACTTTAGATATAATTCGTGAATTGTTTGCTGTAAACATCGATTCTTGGCCAAATGGAAACTTGTTTAGAATTTGCATTGATGAAACGGACGTTTTTCCCTGTAATCTGGCCATTTTTTTCTTAAGAAAATAAGAGTTTGCATGAAATCTTGCCAGGGTATCCAGTGCAGCCAGAGAATGATTAAAATCCAATACTTTCGTCTCATCTGCTACAGGAACAAAATCTTCTACATCGTCATTTCTCAAAAACAGGTATCGGAATTCACCGCTGTCCTCCATTAAAACAACAGGGTTCCACGAATTTAAATTCACTTGAGGTCCCTTCGACAGAAATATTTGTCTTTTGCTGGGAACTTTAAATTTACTTTGAGGGGACTGGTTTTGAAACTCTTGGAATAGAATGTTGTAAACTGATAATTCTTTCTCCAGCAGTCCTTTGTTCATGACTTGGGATGATTTCAATTCTCTTTTTACTGTAAATGTTTTCGTATGCACTTCTTCACTGTTCTCAATTAAGTAATTTGCTTTAACAGTGTACTCAGTCAAATTCAAATCTACTGGATGATAAATCCTATTTCTAGTAGCTACAGAATCCTTAATGGAAACTTTCCTCGATTCTAGTGATTCTACTAATATGATCGCTTTTTGTATAAATTCCAGTGGTACTACTTCTGACATTAAATCGTTCTTGGGTCCAAACAATGCTTTATGAGCTGTCGCCATTACGCTCTGCAATATTATCAATGCTTTTAGTAAATCGAATTTATAAATATTATTAATATTAATAAATAGCGAAAATATTTATATTTAATTTAATTACCTTTGCCGTCCGCAATGAAAACTGTGTGTGAAATGAAAGACTGTTCAAAATCGGTAATATTTCCAGATTCGCTGAAAAAATATTTGAATATAATTATTACTATATGAATTTTTCACTCCTGTAACAATTCGTAAGCTATAACGAAGCCTCAAGCCAAAGAGGATTAAAAATATTAGCACTGTGTTATGCTGATTAGAGGTATTTAAATCAGATTTGTGTATAACAGCTTGTTCTGTAAGTACAGAATATGAATACCTAGGTATTTAATTTTACAACAGACAAAGATAAGGAAGGAAGACAAAAGTGATAAGATTGAAAGAAATGTGCGGCTATTGGAGAACCCAACACACACACCAAATATTGTATTTTACTTTCTTTACATTATAGAAATAACAATTTATACACGCGCGTAGCAGAGCACACAGTAAAGTGTTGTAAAATAGTGTTTACGTATTATCTAGAAGTATATCTATATGAGAAGAATAAAATTATGTTATAATGTCTGTACCTTTGAACTTTACTGTATTTTAGTAAAAGTGTCCTTTCCGCTATACGCTTTGCTTATCTTTACAGAATAAATAAATGGAACTAACTAACATAATGTATAGTTAACTACTGTAATACTAGGAATAAGATCTGTAGCAATAATAGTGTTTGTGAGCAGTGAGAAACGAGACAGTACAGTCAAACTGGAATAGAAGAAGAATGGGCATATGTATGCCAATAGTGTAGTACACGTTGTACGAACTGACACTGAACCTACTGACATGACAGTAATAAAGAAATAGCCACCTATGTAGATAATTGCAAGCAAAACTGCAAAGTTGTATGTATTACCATAAATACGTGGATCCAAATAGAATATTTATTGCTGCAAGTACGTAGGTACATGTAAAAGCGATAATTTCATAAAGCATGCATTAAAGTATTAGTTAGGTCTACGTATAATACGTGTGCTGACAATGAGAGAGCTCTAACTAATATCTCATGTAAATAAAGTAGCATGACATATACTTTAACACGTACATAAGTAATTCTATGCTATCACCTCATCACTTGTGTATTTATTATGTGATTTGATGGATGCATGCATTTATTATTAGCAATTGCATCAGCAGAGCAAACCCATTTTAATATTATTGAAGTCTCTAAGTGTAATCTCCATTTCAGTCTGCTCAGCTCTAGCCAAAATAGTAGCCATAAGATATCCCAATAATATTAAAGCTTGCTCAGCTACATAACTAACATTTCGTTTTGCAGACTCTCACTAAACTCTCCTATGTGTTTATTGCAGTTGTAAATTTTATCAGCAAATTTTTTATTTTATTACCTACAGTAAGCTTTACTAGCTTTCCTTCACAAAAGGCATACCAATTGTAGTTTCACGTGAACAATTTCGTTCTCCTGCAAATAAAAGTGTGCAATTTAATTCAAGAGTCCATATTATGCACCATTGTGGCTCTGATGAATAATAAGATTTTTGCATTTATGGATGGATGTGTTCTAAGTTCAATATTATGTGTATGGAGATTAGAGACTTACTGATTCATCGCTGATATAATTAATGCCTTGCAGACATGTTTAATGCTGCAAAAAGAAATTCATCCAGTGCAAAGGTTAAGGTGATTATTAGAAATGTTAACCACATATTTAGTTGTACCTTGTACATATACAAATACAGTTTTATAGTTAGCTTACATCTACAAACTTGTTTGCTAATAACTTAGTTTCACTACTTGCACAACTAAAATGAGTTAATTAGTACATAATCATTATTTATTTATTTTAAAACTGAATCTCAAAGTTATAAATATTACTTTAATAATTTATGATGACATTGTTGTCCTTTGCCTTCACAAAATTTTCCAGTTTATTTTTAAAATTTTCATTAAATTTTATCAAAACTAATCTTTTCCACTTAGTTTTATAAAGATTGTGGTGCTTTAAATGCAAAAAATATTCACATTACAACAAATAGCATTTTTCTCTTGTAACTATCCATGTAAAACAGTATTTAATTGCTAAATTCATTACTGACAATTTTATTTCGTCACCAAATACGTGAAATAACTGTTATATAAACAAGGTAGTAATTTATTTTGTGAAATGTATATAACATTCAGCAAAAACAAAGAGAAATGACGTATTTAATAATTGAAACGCGTATGTAATAATATATGCAAACTATATTATTATAACAGACTACTACTTTATTGCTAACAATGCATTCATAAGTATGACGCAGGTAATTGGGCGAACAGTTTTCTAATTGTCCTTCCTAACTTGTCTTTTGATAGTTGACCTGTAACTTGAAAAATGGAGACAATTTACTGCCACGTGTATTACCATTACAAAGTTGGATACAAAAACGTCCCAAGCTGTCACTACATGTTAATACTACATTAAATAGGTCGATATCTCAGTGAAACTGAAAGTACGCACACTATGTACTAAATGGTACAGCACAATGAATAGATAGCAGTGTTTAAAAATAGAGTTTACATATTGGAAGCATTGTAGGACCACTGGAGGAAAAATGTGAAGCCAAATAACTCAATTAAGTTATGAATTGAAAGATTTTGTCATAAGGAAAAGGAAACAAATACAGAGTGGTTGAATCTTAAAGTAATACTTAAGTAAATTATACAAGCGAAATAAATACTAGATTTACTATGGAAGTACACTCGAGCAGTGTGTAAAATGAGATAACGCAGTGCAATGCATCATGAATCTACAAAAAATTTCATAAGTAAGAAAATCAATTAAAATGTTTGAGATTGTTCCACGATAAAGACAAGGCAAGACACGCAGAAGATATTATCGATTAAACGAAAATGCTCGATTTTGGCAAAAGTATTAATCAGAGCAACCAGCAGCCTGGCCACGATACAATTAACGAATTATTTCCCCTCGTGTTCACACACATTAGGGTCTAAATAAAAATCAAATTAGTATCAATGTCTAATTATTATATCATTCATTCATGTTACGAATTTAGTTTCGTTTGGCCAAAAGTTAATTCTGTCGAATTTTTGCTTCCTGTAATTATAAATATCTTAACTAATAATAGTCTGCTAGTTTTACTGTGATTATTATTGCGATTACAAAATTACAAATGCCTAGTCAAGATAAATGTTGTTGAACACCCGACCGAGTCTCATTAAACGGTTCGTCAGCTTTTAGAAAACTTTTCTTCCACCTTGAGCACTCCAGTGTTAAAACTGCAAAGTATGTCCATTCCTATGTAGTTAAGTGAACTTTTATGGTAATTGAGCAGAGACTTGAGATTTTTCCGGCTCTTTGATTTGCTCACTGAATTATAGCAAATATTTGTGCTCAGTTTTACATGTGCTTACGTGTGCACTTTACTCACAGCCTACGTAGACCAGTCAATTTGATTATTATTTATTATTACCATTATATTAGGTATATATCCTCTAACACATTTTCCAAGTCACACTCACTAAGCAAAGTAAAGTGTATTGGATAGAGAATTACTTTAATTTGTCAGATTACAAGATAACTTGTGCATGTGCATTAAGACATGTCATGTTAAATTGTAATAGATTGGCATGTTGTTTGTAGCTTATTAGTTAAGGCATTCAATTGCACTTTATTTAACATTACACAGCTAATGACTGCATTATATTAACTTACTCTTATAAAGCAACCACATTATTACCAATAATATTATTCCTATTGGAAAATAGTATCCATTTTAGGTACATCTACATAAAATGCGTGTTATAATTATTAGTGGTGAGCAAAACGTAACACAATTATTATTACCTTATTTTTCGTACTATGACAAAACCTGTGCACTTTTATTATTTATTATGAATGAACAAACTTCACGTGTGTAGGTATTGTAAAAAGGTGTAGTTATCTTTTACACGCAGTAATCTTTTACTGTTACGGTATTGTTGTACTGTACTAACGTAAGTTAATCTTAACCCTTCCTTCCTTTTTCAACACCTTAGCCAAATCCATGTAAGTCAAGCTATGCAACAATGTGTAACAATAGTCAGTGCATAGTCATTAGCAGTAATAACACAGGAACGGTCAGCAATCGCTTTTTTGTATAAAAACTGTGACTTACTCAGAATTGGTATCAGTTTCACAACTTCTTTCATCCCTTAAACAAATCTAGTGAATTTGAATAATTGTTTGAGTGCTTTCTCACACTTTTTATCAAGTTTATAAATACATTTTTGAAAATATGGCTAAATTTGCAGTTGCATTGGTGAGTGCTCAATTAAACATTTTTCATTTGTCTATTCTTCAATCAAAATAAATCAAAAAATTCTAAAATTAAAATTGGATTTTCTTTGCAATTTCAGTTGGTGGTCATGATGGCTGCTTCATACGCCTTGGCTGGCCATGGAGGATACGGCGGTGGTGGTGGCTACGGAGGTGGTCACGGATGGGGTCATGATTATTACGCTCACCCCAAGTACAAGTACAGGTTAGAAAAGCGTTTTATTCTGAAATAACACAAATTACGGATTTTGTCAGTTAAAAATGAAAACAACTTCTTTGAACAAAGTAAATATAAATAATTTCTGATTAATTTAGCTACGGAGTCAATGATGGATGGACCAAAGATCAAAAGACAGCTTCTGAATGGAGAGATGGAGATAATGTTGCTGGATCCTATGCTCTTCGTGAACCCGATGGTTTGTTCAATATTTTTTAGTTTCTGCTAGTTAATGAATATCATTCCTTGAATTGCATTTGTGGAATTATTGTAAACATGGCGTTTTGGACAATTAGGTTCCTGGCGTCACGTTTCCTATTGGGCTGACAAGGGAGGATTCCGTGCCAATGTTCACAGAACTCCAAACCACCACCCTCACGGACATGGACACGGATATCTCGGTTGAACACGATTTTCCTGATTGTGATCTGGCCAGAGCTTTGCCTGTCTTGGCTTTGTTTAAATAGGATTACTAGATTTATGCAGTCTAATTAATTCGAAACAAAACAGGACCACAAACTCGACGAAAAGAAAGTCAATTCAGAAATTCCTACTTTTCATTACAGTCAACAAATCTTTGTATTCCTATTTTCAGCTTTTATTTACAGTTCTAATATTTTATGTGAGTATTCTGCCAAATATTTTGTGGTTGCTCTACTTTTGTTCCAAGAGCTGTCAGTTTCCCTGTTGCTAACTATGTACTTTTCTTGTTTTCGCTTTACGTTTACATGTACCTGCGTAATGATTCAACCTTGTTGGTTGTTTCATTATCATGTACACTACGAATACTAGTCATCTCATTTAATTCTTGTGGTAAGCTTTTAATTAAGGTTGTATGTAGAGATTTAAATTTGTCGTGTACTATGTTTACGTGTGAAAGTTTATACTTTGTAGTGTACTACTCTTTTATAGCTGTTTGTCTGTGTCAAGAAATTTTGCTAACGACAAATCTATATTATAACAAGCAGTCGTCATATCCTATGTACATATTTGCATTTTCAGAAATGTAGAAGAATATGTACATAGGATATACGTTCACTGTAGCTTTACACATAAAAATAAATCTTGAGGCTATTCGTTTTCTAGAAATCACTCCAAGTCTCTATACATTCATTTCTCATACTTCATCTACTTTACCTTACATACTGAGCTACTGAGACCACTTTGTTTTAAATTAATAAATTCAAAACATTTAAAACTCACCCGAAAATTATTACCTCGTAAGACTTCCCATAAAAATGTTTTCGTGAATATAATAATCTTAATTTGGCTCTGATGGCCACACTTTAACTTTCTTTTCTTGTTTTCAGTCTCTTATTGCTTATTAACTGTTTGTGCAAGTTTTATTACCACAGTTATTATCGTATCCTAATAGTAAACCATTTAACAGCTCCATTTAATTCATTTTAACGGAAAAAGGCTAACTTTAACTATAACTTGTACTTTTATTAATAAAATTGTTATGACATACATTTATGAGTTCTACCACCATTCTAAGCAATTTGGAAAAACATTGTCCTTAAAAAGGTTTTACATATTTCTGTATATAATAATCTAAATGTAAGTATACATTTAAAATTGTACTGATATTTCCTTAAAGGGCGAAATTTTCAATTTTAATTTTATATGCTTTTTGTTTACCTTCTACCAAAAACTGATTTTTGATGCGTATTGATTAAATTGTATACTATTTTTCAGAGGAAATGGTTAATTTGAACACTCCGGTCCGAATCGATGAATGATAAGTTGAATACTAATACTTTTTGCCTTTAAGTATTTCTGTTTTATCCTTATAAATAAAATTGCTTGGAATAATAATAATAATGAGATTTTATTTAATTCTCACTTCTCTCAGTTCACTCTCCATTACAATTTACAACTAAAACAAAAAAGTAGGTTTTGAAAACTACTTTATTGGTAAAAAAAATTGGGTTACGTTAACTCAGTAAATTAGAGTTGCATTGATGAAATTTATAAAAGTCGCATTTTAGGAAACTTAAATTACTTAGGAAAATAGGTATCCCTTTGCAACATTGCAAATTGCAACACTGGGATTATAAAGTACCGTCGGCAATATATAGTTTTAAATGTAGAAATACGCAATTGGATAACCAAAATACATGAGAAAGCCACAATAAAATAAATGTTACTATTTGGGTAGGCCCCTATAGGGGCTCCACTTCCTTAAGTGAAGCTAGAAGTCTAAGTTTTAGTATTCTCCGAAATTTACAATGCACTATACATTGGACCTCAAATAGGCCTACTTCCATCCTTTGCAGACGTTATCGTGCAAGCAGACGGACAGACAAACAGTATATGGCATTTTTATAAAGTATCTCCAATGCACAATGCATCTTGTACTTATAAGATTAATGATCATAATCAAAAATTGTTTATGCATCCGCAGGAGTATATATAATACCTATAAGCGGTTTTCTTTCTTGCATATTGCATACCCACCCAAGTAAGTTGTACATCTTAATTGAAACAAAATTACTTAACGGTTTGAGTTGATGGTTCTAATTTGTCTTGTTAGTGTTAATTGCTCTAGTATAGTCTCAGGTTACTCAGGTACTGTACTCCGCTTTGTCAACTATCTATAGTTTCCCATTTTGTTTCTATTTAGCAAGTGCTAATTACAAGCGCAATGCTTGTTAATGTAAAGGGTAGTAAGTACGGCCGGCCGGATGTATGAATTTAGGTAGGAGAGCATTATTAAGTCTTCAAAGCAGATTTGGCAAAAGTTACTATACCACATCCGCTCGTATTTAATCATTTTCTTATTATTACCTTTTCCTACATGAATGCCTATACCTACAAACATCCCATAACGCAATTAAATGGAATTTTATGTAATAGTATAGGTATATCCTGGCCTGGCGGAGCTTTAAAACCAGTGCAGTCATAAGGATGTAAACTTTTACAACAACTCAATAAATAATTATATACCAGTAATGATGCGATATTTAGCACGCTTAACAAAAGTAAGCTGCCAAATTAATACCTAAAGCTTTATCAGTTAATTATGATTGAAAATGTACCTTACTTTAAGTATTCTTACTTACAGTGTGGTCCACTGCTAAATAAATATCATAATCAGCGCAAGCAAATATGTTTCTTGTAGTTTTACAAATGAACATGTCATATTCTTGTTTTACCAGATATAAGGAAGTAAATTGGTGGAAAATAAGCAAGATAACTTAACACTTAAGACTTCATCTAGATCCATTATGATGCTTTTAACTGTCACAGTCACATAACATCATAATTGTGCCGAAAACATAAAAATGACCTATACTGGCGGCTATAAAAGTAAAAATTCCTTAATACTCAATCACATTCAATCCTAAGTCTTGTCTGCTGCTACAAGCAATTCAAACACTATTAATCTCTGTGCTTTTATTAAATTGTGAATTACTCCTTGGTTTTCAAATTCTTTTCTGGAGAATTTCAGTTCTACATTTCAACTGTTATACTAAATAATTTGAAAATGCAACTTCAAAATAGTTTTGTTTTGGTAAGTGAACTCAAAGTTTATAGTTTTTAAAGCAACAATTTTTCGTCACTAAATCAAAAGCCAATTTATAACGAAGAAAATAAGGAAATTTTATCGCTTTTAAATACCTCCATTAAGTTCTACATGTTCTACAAGTCAATCAACATCACCAACAAAAATAAAAAATAAACCTTTTGGAATTTTGTTTAATAATTTTCAATTATTCTTTGAAATGTTTAGTTGGTGGTAGCTATCTGCTCCATTGAATTCTCAAAAGGTGGACATTTGGGAGGCATTGGTTTAGGAGGAGGTCTTGGAGGAGGAATAGGTCATGGAGGAGGAATTGGCCTAGGAGGAGGAATTGGTCTTGGAGGAGGAATAGGCCATGGGGGAGGAATTGGTCTTGTAGGAGGTCACGGTGGAGGAATTGGTCTTGGAGGTGGATATGGAGGCGGAATCGGTCTTGGAGGAGGTCATGGAGGTGGATACGGAGGTCTTGGAGGAGGATACGGAGGTCTTGGAGGAGGATATGTAAGAGATTTGCATACTGTATTGTAAATAGTATTACCAAATTAATTTATATTCCGAAAGGATAATTAGCAAAACAAAAGTGAGAAAGTTAATTAAGTTAGTATAAAATATATATAAATTAATAGTTAAAAAGTGATGTTAATATGAAATTGTTGTAAAGGCTCACCCAAAATATAATTATGCCTATGGTGTGAATGATCACCATACTGGAGACATAAAATCCGCATCTGAAGTCCGAGATGGACCACATGTGAAGGGGCAATATTCTTTGGTCGAACCAGGCGGTTCCGTCAGAACTGTTAACTACGTTGCCGATCACAGTGGTAAGTTTACCTGGAAAACCCTTACAATAATTAATATATTTATTTCAATTGTAAATTACAATAACCTTCTTCAAATTAGGTTTTCATGCTGATGTTCACCGTCACGGACACGGAGTTCACTAAAAGACTTAAAAATGCGACTGAAATGTTTTTTGTTTCTTCTTCTCTCTCTTTAAGTTTAAGTTTAAGTTTAAGTTTAATTGCTTTATTGTCACACACTATACAGAATCAATATATGACACTGGTTTCCAATAGAGGACACCTCAAAAATACAAAGTCAGATCAGATATTAAACAAAATGTTACAAATAATACATTTGGAAACAATTCCATCAAAATTGCTGACAAATAGAAATGTATGGCTCAAATACAAAATACAAGATATTAACAGGAAGGACGAGAACTGATGATATGTTCGCGAATAGATGATTTAAATATGTTGAAAGAGTCCAGCTCTTTGATATTATTTGGAAGTGAGTTCCACAATTGAGTAGCTCTATATTGGTAGGATTTTCTGAAGAACTCTTTTTTAAAGGCAGGAATACAAATATTATTCCTTATTACAAATATTATTACAAATATTATTATTTAACTATTATTCCTATTCCTATTACTTTTTCTTATAAACTTAAACTCTACTTTGCTTCAGTATTCTTATAAACATTTACTCTTTGTGTGATAAACATATTTTTACATTTTACTTGAACCTATAATTACGTGTAAAACAAGGCACGTAAAAATAGGCAAAGAACGATTTAATTGTAAGCAGCAATCAGCAATTAATAATGTAATGTTTCATTTACATCACTTCCAGTCTTGAATAAAACCTAAATATAATTTTTAATTGGACTTATTAATTTATTTTATCAATCGATATGCGCTCTCTCGTTTCACTACATAAACCTTCCAAAATGTGTAAAACTCACTAGCATTCATTCCTATAAACTGGCCGATACTTAGTAAACAGTTCTTAGTGTCTGTTAAAAAATTTGGCTTTGGTTTGGTAGCAGTCTTCTCAGTTCTCCCCTATTGATTGTATTGTAACTATTGTGCATTCAGGCAGTAGATATTGTAACAAATGGCTTAAATGGTACTGTGAATACACCACGATGTAACACAATGATCGAATCATGGGGAACCCCACGTATAATAGTTTATTATCGCACGTGGAGATAAAATGTAGACAATCAGGGCTTTTCTGTAATTTTTAACTCTCTTTGTGTCAAAAATTGATTGGATTACTTAAGCCAGACGTATGTAACATAATGTTGACACCAATGGAACATAATAAAATTAGTATGCATTTAACAGTAAAAATAATTAAGGGATTATATTTAAATATACCTCAAAAATAATCGGTTTGCCGCAAGAAAAATATTTGCTCTACCTCACATAAATACATTTAGCAATATTTATCCAGTCTCAAATATCTTTAATCCGAACTGATAATAAATATACCTTTGCCTCAAGTTTTAATGCAATTCGCTAGTTACTGCAATGGCAATTCGCTACATTTACCTCAAGTAGAGTACAAAATCCTCACCATACTTGAGCTAAATGTACTAAATCATAAGCAAATTACTTTAAAACTTGAGGCAATGATATAAGGTATTATCAGTTCGGATTGAGGATACTTAAGACTGGATAAATAATATTTATTAGGTAAATGTATTTATACGAGGTAAATCGATTATTTTTCTTGAGATAAACCGATTATTTTTGGGGTTGCATTTCCTCAACAATAAGGGCTACAAGAGTGAAGTCGAAGTCGTCAAATCGAACAATCCACATGTAGCTTCTGAATTGGGTGTTCTATTTTCTAGACGTAAAACAAATGTTTGATAAGCAAACTTTGTTGCACTTATTTTTAGTGCCAATTCAGGCATTTGTCACTACACATGTACAATTCAATTGATAACCCATGCATTTCCCAAGGAGTGAGTCTATTTTAAGCTTACACTTATTATGCAAACATTTATTTTATCAGGGCCAGCATTTTTTCTAAGTTGAAGTACAGTAGTTATGCCCTCCTGCATAAGAAATGTAAAAAGCGTGCACCACATCACTGTATCCGTGGTGTATCAAATTTAAAGCTAAATCCATAAAACGGGAGTGTTTTGTATACTTAACATTTCATTAGTCATTAGTCAGTACTTAGCATATCACTCAGAATTTTGTTGCATTTAGGAGAAATATTTTTTTAAATAGAAAAACCAAAACCTTTTATTAGCTAAACAAACGGGCATTTTATCGACGCTAACCGATTGGGAAACTATTTTTCGTTCTTCATATCTCTTAATTCTGATAATCTCTTGGTCTACTCTACCGTTTGAATTGCAAAAGTAATTAATTGCAATAGTGGCAACTATAAAGAACTAGAAAATATAATAATTGGATATAATGGCATTTACAACAGCGACGATTTATGCAAAACTCGTAAAAATTGTAAGTTTTTCCTGCAAATCGTGTAAATGTAGATAGATGCATGTTATTACAATGCAATACGATATATTTTATAACAATTTTCAGTTGTTCAACATAATCGTAATGGTACTGTACCGGAATGGTGACGGGGGTTACTTTATGGGCGGCTCCTTTAACTCAAACCCAGATATTGAAGCTCTTTGTTCTGGGATTTACATAGGATATTTATGTTATAATGTTCTTTCTTTAATTTGTCTTTCGTTGGACAGCGCATCTGTATATCGAAGTGTAACTGTAAGTTTTGCCTCATTTCTTCATTTTATTTGGCTAAAAATATCCACCACCGAAAAACTGAAAGTATCGTCAATAAGAAACCTAAATGTTCCACTTAAATATGAATTGGCCAACTTTATATGATAAATCCCTGCTCAAAGCCAGAAAAACTGTCAGCTGGCCACCTTTTTAGCTGAAATAGCTACAAGTTTTACTAGTTTAATAATTTTATGTATCATACTGTTGGCAAAATTTATAAAACTTGTGACAATTTACATTAAAAAGAGGGCTGTTCATTTTTCTTGCTTTGAGGAAAGATTTAGCTGACTATATCATATAAATCTGGTCAATTCATATAGGTGACACATTCATAGGTTTTCGTTTGGTGTACTTTCAATGTTTTTGGTGGTGCATTTAAATGGCAGCCATTTTATAATACCGTACCCAAGGCTGGTGTATCTCCTGTAAGGTTGTCTCAAGCGAAAATATTTAACCCAAGAATTCTGCTTTTCCAAATTATTTATTTCAGATTTCCATGTAGATATTTATTGATTCCATAAGTTGTGACTGTGACTTATGGCGCAACTAGCCTTGACCGTACCATTTTAATGAAATGCGCATATTTCTGTCTTGACTGATAAAACCTGGCAATATTTTTTGCAGGATACACTGATGAACGGACTAGGAGCTATTTTATGGCTGATATGTGGAGGAGTGGTCATTCACTTTTGGTTACTTTACAGTGCAGCAAATCAATTCATTATTATGCATCCTCAACGGATGGGAATCATTATGGGAACACTTACGGTCGTCAATTCAGTTTTCTTCGCCGCAGACACAGCATTTTCCTACCAGAATTATAATTATTTAGAATAGAAATTTCTATTGCATATTTATTTTTTAATTATTTTTGCATTGTAAAGTTTTATTGAAAATACAAGCCAAACCACACGAATCAAATTCTACAATAAACAAAAACACTAAAACTGCATTTTTTAACATTAAAGTTGTTACTTTTTAAATGAAAGAAAAAATGGCCGAAACTTGACCAATTTTTGCCTTTATTTTTTAAAAACCTTAGGCTAAAGTTCTCATCATCATCATTGTATGGATTTTTATTGCAGTCGTGGTCATGGAAGCATTCTCCCTCATTGGGTAAAAATGAATAAAATGACGTAATTTATTTAAATGTTGGGCTTAAATAAATTACGTCATTTTATTCATTTTCACCCAATGAGAGAATGTTTCCACGACCACGACTGCCATCAAAATCAATACAATGATGATGAGAACCAAGGAGTTTCAAATGGTTGCCTCGGTTTCCCCTCGGCTGCGTTTAATCAGGAAGGTCCACTTGAATGTTTTGCTTCGAAATTTAGGAATATTTATAAGGGACAAAATGTCCCCGAATGGCCCCCGTTGTAAATAACAACTTGCTGGAATAAGTCCCTTATAAATATTCCTACGGAGTAAACACTCTAGTAGACCCTCCTGATTAAACGCAGTCGAGGGAAAGCCGAGGCAACCATTTGAAACTCCTTGATGAGAACTGCATTGGGTATTGTGTATCACTGATCTTTATGAAGATCTCAAAGCTTTGGTGGAGTCTCTAAGGGAACAATAAATTAGATTGCGCTGAGGGTTCTGTTAATTTGAATCGAGACTTTATTTCATATTGACTTATTATTGGATGCTGTCTTCAAAGTTGATACTATCGAAAGAATTCCGTGAAAATTGAAAATCTAATATTTTAAGAGTTAGTTTCAGGAATGAAAAGTGGTCGGCAGATTTAGCCTATGTTGCATTGTTGACTATTTCATAGGGAGTAACACAAGTGAGATAAGTAGATTAGTAAAATAAATAATTACTTAATTTAGTACTGCGCACAAATCGAAGCAGAGAAACTGTCAGAAATGACGGCTGACAAAAATGAAAACGCGAAAGGGAAAAAAGGGGGGAAACAAAATTTGGAAAACCTTAAGAAGGAACTGGAAATAGATGATCACAAAATTTCTGTAGAAGAATTATGTGCTAGACATGAAACAAATGTTGAAAAGGTAGGTGATCGTTTTTGTTTTATTTAAAATTATACCTGAATAACCTGAATGAAATTGTATTAATTTATTTAGGGTTTAACAGCTGCTGTAGCTAAAGCACACTTCGAAAAATATGGACCCAACGGGCTCACTCCTCCAAAAACAACCCCAGAATGGGTAAAATTTTGTCAGCAACTTTTTGGAGGGTTTTCAATGCTCTTATGGGCCGGAGCCATACTGTGCTATATTGCTTTCGGCGTGGAAGCTTTTACTAAGACCGACCCTGCCTACGACAATGTAAGAATATGGATTTTTATTTTCAGTAATTTGTGGTATCAAATTGCATGAATTCTGTTTTATTGTTCAGTTATACCTGGGGGTCGTCCTAACTGCTGTTGTTGTCATCACGGGAGTATTTTCATACTGCCAAGAGGCTAAAAGTTCCAGAATTATGGAATCATTTAAAAATTTGGTACCTCAATACGCTACCGTGGTTAGGGATGGCGAAACTATAACAATTCATGCAGAAGAAATAACGCTTGGGGACATATGCTGTGTAAAATTTGGTGATCGTGTTCCAGCTGATCTCCGTATTTTGGAAGCTCACCAATTTAAAGTAATTTAATTAAATGACCTTAAAAAGTTGATTATAACGGAAAGGCTAATTTCATTTGAAAAATATTAGGTGGATAACTCTTCGTTGACTGGAGAGTCAGAACCTCAGAGCAGAAGTAATGAATTCACCAATGAAAATCCTTTAGAAACAAAAAATATTGCCTTTTTTTCAACAAACGCTGTAGAAGGTATTAATATAAGTTTATACACCTAATTTCTGATTTTATTTATTTAAGGAATTATAAAGCAATACAATGTTTCCTTTCTTTTCAGGGACCTGTAGAGGCATGGTGATAAATATCGGGGACAATACAGTAATGGGTCGAATTGCTGGTTTGGCATCTGGATTAGACACTGGAGAAACTCCAATTGCTAAAGAGATTTCTTACTTTATTGATATAATTACCGGGGTCGCCGTTTTTTTGGGGGTAACATTTTGCATATTGGCGCTGATTTTGGGATACACTTGGTTGGAAGCCGTCATTTTTCTTATTGGCATCATCGTAGCCAACGTCCCAGAAGGCCTGCTCGCCACAGTTACAGTAAGACAGTTTTGATAATCTCGTAATGAAGTTTGTAATTTACTTGAAATCTTGAAAATGTTCTAATTGCATTTTTACAGGTGGCCCTGACGCTAACTGCGAAACGTATGGCCCAGAAGAATTGCCTGGTTAAAAACTTGGAGGCAGTGGAAACCTTGGGATCGACCTCCACAATCTGTTCGGACAAGACAGGAACTTTGACGCAAAACAGAATGACCGTGGCTCACATGTGGTTCAACGGAATGATTGTCGAATCGGATACAACGGAAGACCAGTCAGGAAGTCAAATGGACAAATCTTCGGCAGGATTTCAAGCACTCGGTCGCTGTGCTGCGTTGTGCAACAGAGCAGAATTCAAAGGAGGACAAGAAAATGTACATGTGATGAAGCGTGAGGTGAGTGGAGATGCCTCCGAAGCAGCCCTCCTCAAGTTCATGGAATTAGCTAACGGAGATATCAAGGGATACAGACAACGCAATCCCAAATTGTGCGAAATTCCGTTCAACTCCACAAATAAATACCAAGTATCAATTCATGAAACAGAGTCGGATTCTCGAATACTTCTTGTTATGAAGGTACTTAATTAATTTCTAAATATTTGCTACATCGTTTTTCAATTTATTTATCATATCTACTACTTATATTCATTATATTGCATTATAATCTTAATCTGTTCGACCAATTGCTGTATTTATCGTAAATATTTTCCCCAGGGCGCCCCTGAACGAATATTGGAAAGATGTACAACAATTTTTATTGATGGAAGTGAAAAGAATATGGATGAAAATCGAAAAAATGACTTCATGAAGGCCTACATGGATCTTGGAGGATTAGGAGAACGTGTTTTAGGTAGTTTTAAGAAAATATCTGGTGAAATTACGTAAATGGAAAAAAGTTTCTAACATTTTGAACATTCTAGGATTCTGTGACTGCCTCCTCCCTTCGGATAAATATAATAAGGACTACAAATTCGATGCGGATAATCCGAACTTCCCGTTGACTGGTTTTCGATTTGTGGGACTGATTTCAATGATTGATCCTCCTCGTGCTGCAGTCCCCGATGCAGTTGCTAAATGCCGATCTGCTGGTATCAAGGCAAGGCATTTCATTTTCAATGCAGTTTATTTTAACATCTTAATTTTTGGTGTTATTTTTACAGGTCATTATGGTCACTGGAGATCATCCGATCACAGCTAAAGCTATTGCACGATCGGTTGGGATTATTTCCGAAAGTATAGACTGTTTTCTTATCTAAAATATAAAAATACAAATGCCTCGAATTATTTTACTCCTGTTGGTTTTTGTTTTTAGATAATGAAACAGTTGAAGATATTGCGGAACGATTGAAGATTCCTATAAGTGAAGTAAACCCTAGGGATGCCAAGGCTGCTGTTGTTAATGGAGCTGAACTGAAGGATATTACGCCGGATCAGCTTGACGAGATATTGAGATATCACCCAGAAATTGTATTCGCAAGAACATCACCGCAACAAAAATTAATTATTGTAGAAGGATGCCAGCGTCTTGGTGCCATTGTTGCCGTAACTGGAGATGGTGTCAACGATTCTCCAGCACTCAAGAAAGCTGACATTGGTAATTTCCTACATCCCTTAACTTTATTAACTTTCGATGTGCAACTCTTGACCTTTTGTTTTTACTCTAGGTGTGGCAATGGGGATTGCAGGTTCAGATGTTTCTAAGCAAGCTGCCGACATGATTTTACTGGATGACAATTTCGCGTCAATTGTAACTGGTGTGGAAGAGGGGCGCTTGATTTTTGATAACCTGAAAAAGTCCATTGCTTACACTCTGACTTCAAATATTCCAGAAATATCTCCGTTTTTGATGTTCATAGTGTTCGAGATTCCGCTTCCCCTCGGCACAATCACAATTCTCTGTATTGATTTAGGAACTGATATGGTATGCATATGTGCATTAGGCATTATGCATTTGTAGAAAACTAGAGTAACTACTAAATAGAGCAAAGTAGGAAAGTTCTGTAACGTGATAATTTTTATAGTAATTATTTTTTCAGGTGCCAGCCATATCCTTAGCTTATGAAAAAGCCGAATCGGATATTATGAAACGAAGACCTAGAGATCCAACGAAGGATAAATTAGTCAACAGAAGGTTACATCCCCATTAAGTAATTGAATTAATAATTAGTTATTTACGAAGCTACATCTGTAGATGTTTATACTTTTTATAGGTTAATTTCTCTTGCTTACGGACAAATCGGAATGATTCAAGCTGTTGCTGGATTTTATGCCTACTTTGTGGTGATGGCCACTAATGGTTTTCTTCCTAATATTCTTTTCGGTCTTCGGGGAGATTGGGATTCAAAATTCATCAATAACGTAGAAGATTCTTACAAACAAGAATGGGTATCTTCTTTTTTAACGCTGGTTTTATTTCAAATAAGTGTGACATTTTACTTACGGAATTATATGTATTATAGACTTACTCTGCACGAAAAAACCTGGAGTATTCTTGTCAAACGGCATTCTTTGTTGCCATTGTTGTTGTGCAATGGGCTGATTTGATTATTAGTAAAACAAGGAAAAACTCCATTATCCATCAAGGAATGACGTTAGTAAAAAATGAAATGGCGATATTTCTATATGTTCCAAAATAATGAATTTTTAATATGATTTTGTCGTAAATTCAAGGAATTGGATTTTAAATTTTGGATTGCTCTTTGAAACTGGCGTTGCTGCATTTTTATGTTACTGCCCTGGAATGACTGTGGCCTTGAAAACCTATCCACTGAGGTATAAACATTTGTATTTATCTAGAATGTGTTCAACTTTATTTATTACATGCTTTTTGTTTTAGATTTGAGTGGTGGTGTTGCGCAATTCCATTTTCCATACTCATTTTTATTTACGATGAAGCTCGTCGCTATTTGATTCGGAGATATCCTCCTGGAAGTTGGGTGGAGTTGGAAACTTACTACTGATTTATTCTCCTAAACCTCAAATCCCCAATCTCTTCCAATCGTGATCAAGCACAAATCCAATATAATTATTTCGAATATAATGAAGTCCAAGCAAAAATTACACAAAATGTTCCCACCTGGCAATTGGGTGGAATACTTACTAGTTGCTACTAATTTAAAATTCTCCGATACCTCAAATCCCAAATCTCTTTTTCCAATACAATACAATATAATAATTTCCAATGTGATGAAACCCAAAAAAATTATCAAAATGTCATACTATATTTTTCCTAAAATAATGATAACATATGTGTTTACTTATTCTTAACACTGCTTATACCAGAAAGACATTAGTGCAAAATGAGTACAAATATTCGCTTTCTACATGTTTAGTATATGAAGCATATTAATTAAATATTAAATGTATGAATAATGCAAGCAAGGGGTAATAAAAGTATCTGCTTTTAATGTGCTTTTATATTAATTTTTTATTCTTTTACTTAATTAAGAAATCATAACGTTTAATAATAATGTATAACACAAAATGTACATTTTGATAGTTATTAAATACATTTTACATCCAACTTTATCATTTGTGGTATAACTAATTAGATATATTGATTCTAACATACCTATAAAAGCACTTTTAAACACATGCAACAAGTTGACGTAGTAAAGAAAACAAAATACTGTAATATTAAAATAATTTTACCGAAAAATTACAATACGAAAAATACTGAATGCTTGTAGACAATAAAAGACCACATATCAAGCATCAATAAAAGCGAAAGTATATACTGCTCTACGTAATGTGTAATGTCGCTTATTCATACATATAATTAACGCAGCAGAACATAACAATTAGTATTTACAGAACCGTACAAATTTTACTCTAACTGTATCTACCGTTTTGCAAATAAACAGATAGAGGTAGGTAAATAAAAAATGTTACTCGACAAGTGAAGAGACAATTACAAATTCTAATTGTTTCAAGGTATACATAAGTTCATGCTTAATGAATGATTTATTTAATTATTTATTTAATCACCATAATTTTATATAATGGTTAAACTCTGAAACAATTGGCACACAAAGATTACGACGAACTTGTGCATTCTGAGTTACTTAATTCAAACAATAGTATTATCATAATAACTTGCAATATAAAGGTCAATATTAATACTAATTATTTTCAAAAAATATTGATATTCCAATTGTTATCACAATTAAGCCATCTCTTGCAAAAAATTACATTCAAATTTTTTATACGCATTAATGAATTCACTGATACTAATCATTAATACATATTTGTAGACCATTAAGCATGCAAAGAAAAAAGTTGATTCTTTAATACATCTGGAAAGGTATTTCTCTTATATTTGTTAATACAAAGATATACAATAATTGTGTACGATAATTACAATATTTTTTGTTAAAGTAGGTATATTCTAGATTACACGTAAGAAAAATAAGTGTGTAAGGAAAATAAGCATTAGATAATACCAATTAAACTAGTCGTAGTGATTATAAAGTAGTACTGGTACTAAAGTGAACAGAGAACAATTATAATATCTTTATTAAATCGTGTTCCAATAGATAAATACTTGCAGGTAGACTTGCTCAGACAAAAATTGACAATAAACGATAGAAATTGAGATTTGAGTAATTAGTACTTATAGGAAACCAAGTGAGCGATAATATGAATGAACAGATAAAAATAGAAACGCTGCATTTGAGAAAAGGGCGGACTCTTCATGTTTTACACGCATTAGCAGGTGTTGTACAACATTAAATTTCAGTTAGGTAGGCAAATTTACAACTATTTCATAACTCTGTAATGTGAGGTACTCGAATAATTTCTTTCTTGTTCTTTTACTTAAAAATTGATATCTTTGTCTATTCTTACTCATTATTATGTACGTTACTCATAATTTCCTTTCATGTCGATACTTCACGAAAGAAATATTTTGGGCATTGTTCTATTCTGTTCTGTTGCGTACTACAACACGAACTAATACTTAGATTTACTACCACTGCGCTACAAGTTTCCTACAACACAGATTATTTTATTTCTTCAAGAACAAGAACAAGAGATACAAAACTCAGAAAGCAAGTGAACTGCTTTGATTTCGTCGTTACTGTTTTATTGCTTGCAAGACAAGACGTGAAATTACAAATAATTCCGTATTTGCTCATAGGAACGGTTGTCTCTTTTATAAAAAGACAATGTAAATCATAATTTACATGAAATGTAAATGTAATCTCTCCCTAATCTAAATCATTACGTGTATGCAACCCTTACTCTTATTCTTAGTCGATTCCTGCTTCCTTCCAATTAAAAATTCAACATTCAATTCATAACTCAAGCTAAGCCACAATAACCAACACTTCACTTCTCTTCTCTGCAAAAGATAAATTATTACTACTTTTACTACCTTTGCCAACTGAAATTTATACAGTATTAATAGTTTTTGCACCCAAGTTTTAGTTTTCTACGGTTAAAATGAAGCATCCTTTGGTTTTTGTTTTTGTAAGTCCAGTTTTCTGTCCATAATTTATATTTAAATTATTTTATACAAAGAAATTGTAATTTAATATTTGATTTTAGGTAATTGTAGTCTCAAGCATTTCGGGAGTTTTCTCTTGCAACGCAAAACAATTCAATTCTGGAACAACAGCACCGAAAACGTCTTTTTTACAAAGTTTGCAAGATGCTGGAAAACAAAAAACGGAAAATAATGCACAGGTTAAGAATAAGGATCCTAATACTGTAGTTTTGTATGGTAAAGCACAAGACCATACGAAAACCTTTTTTCAACACCCGTACAGAAATGATGGAAGTAAAGGAGAAACGGGAAAGGAATTTGATTTATTTAGCAGCGATTTGCAAAATGGATACAAAAGTGGTTCCGGCTACCAATTTGGCACAGGAAACGAAATCAAAAGTGAATATGGATCCGGTGCTAATTTACTATTCCAAACTCCCTTGGCTAATGATTATAAAAAGGGACCGGGCTACCAAATCAATGATAATGGAAAAAATAAAGAGAACGACCCAGTTGCAAAATTTAAAAATTCTTTCGGAAAAGATTTTAACAACGGGAATAGTTACCCTATTGTAGATCATGATAACTTTAGTGGTGAAAATGGAAGAAACCAGTTTGGAAATAATGGTGATAAAATACCTGTTGCGTTCTCTAATAACTACAACGAAAATAATAATAATAATAAAAAAGGTCTTACTGGATTTTCCAATATCTTCAACGGAAATAAGAATAATGATAATACCAATAAAGGACTTACTGGATTTTCCAATACTTACACTGTAAATGTTAATAATAATGATAATAATAAAGCTACATTATTCCCAATCCAACTTCCAACTCAATTGGTTCCTGAACAAGGCAAAGAAATTGAATTTCTTCCAAAACCAGAAGCACAAAAACAAACGCTGCTTCAAAATAATCATGCTACTGGAAATATTAAAGAAATTGCAGGACAGTTGAATTTCAAACCTTTTGATTTGTACAACAATCCTGGTTTTGAAATTGGAGATAATAATTTGGATTTTAATGACAACACTGGATATAACAATTACAATAATGTAAGCTAACATAAATTCATCTAAACTTAAGTTTGCGAACCTTTTGTTATATTATTACTCATTTTTAAGGAGGGATATTAAATGCACCTCAAAAATAATAGGTTTACCTCAACAAAAAATAACTTTGCCTCGTATAACTGCATTTATCTCGTGAATAATAATCTAGTCTCAATTATCATTACTCCGAATTAACAAAGTACATTTTCATTTTTAATTTAAGTTTTGTATTAAACTTGAATTAAATTTAAGATTAGAAATATTAACAAAATGTATTACATTGAGGTAACTGTATTTTTTTGTACTTCAATGAAAATTGAGACTAGACTATTATCCACGAAGTAACCGCATTTACATGAGATAGACCTATTATTTTTGTTGAGGCAAACCTAATATTTTTGAGGTATACTTAAATTCAAGTCATTTATAATGTGTGTCTATACAATATTTTCTATTGTGAATTTAGGAACTGAATGCCAATTTGCAGAACATCCACCCAAGTCACACTCAACAAAATACTAACGATGGTTCTCTCACAAGTGGGTTTTACAATATTAATGAACCATCAGGTTCCTGGAGAAGTGTTGATTACAATGCGGGACCCACGGGTTTCTTTGCAAATGTCCAACAAGCCACAAATCATGATACCAAAAATGGACAAGCCACAAGCTACGGACATTTCAAAACATTCGGCACTAATCAGAATTTTGGCTTTTAAGTCATTTCATTATTGTTATATTTGTTTTCGATGTTATTAGTATCCACATACATTACAGTGTAATAAATATCAACCCTGGAGTTCATAGGAAATGCATCATATATTACCTGTTTGCAAAAATGTCCAAATCGGGGTAGACAACATTCAACAACATATACGTGTACATTAGACATACCTATATGGATGGTTTTGTAAAGCTTGAGACTTCTTTAGCAATACAGAAGAAATATTTACCTTTTAAATGCAAATTATTATAATTCCAATTCTTACAATGCTAAGCTAATGTATATGAAATTATGTTTAAGGCTGTCAACGCAAAATGAATCATAACTTTTGGTCTGTCATACACTTGTTAATGTTTGGTTTGGTTTATGTTCCTATTGCTGAGCACAGTAAAAATATTCCAAAAATGGCATACTTTAAAAACACTTATTTTACTGCGAAATATATTGAATTAATTTGTAAACATAATAACTACACCGTGGTCCACGGCTTCTGTCCATAGCTATACCGGAAGAACCGGAAGTAGTACAGCAAAACTGTTCATACCACTCGAAAGCCAATACAAAGTTACATTGAAACCCCAGTTTTCATGAGCCTATCCCTAAGCATTCGTTTACAATCACAGTTCTCCCAAAAGAAGTCACAAATATATAAATTAGAGTCGTTTTTCATGAGAAGTTTTTATTTTTACACCAGCTGGCCTCATCTCACCAAAATACTGAAACATCTTTTCCGATATGTTCACAATTAGCTAATAATCTAATGGAGATATCTAATAATCCGCAGTGCATCGGCGTTTTCCTATGATTTACAGCAAAACCTCTTCTTTATGTCGTTAAAGAGAAAGGTCAGAGTTGGGACGGAGCATTTTTCAGGGACAATATTTTATTAAACCATGTTTTTCCATTTTTAAGAAATCCTGAAAATGTTATCGATACATCAGAAGTAACGTTTTTGCACGACAGAGCCCCCTGCATGACGGCACTGGCTACTCAAGCTTTGCTGACAGAGAATGATGTGGACTTCTTCAATAACGCGCAATGGCCCCGTAATTCACCAGACCTGAACCCCGCTGAGCATTTGGGTGCAATAATGAAGGATAGAGTTGAACAAAGAATGATACAGGACTTTCCAAATAACAAATATGGTACTGCATAACTCTTGTAACGCTTAACGTCAGTGCTTAAAGAAATTAAGAAAGATACCAATTTATTCGAAACACTTCTGCCTTCATTTCCTCGTAAACTCGAAGCTGTTAGAAAAGCTGGAGGAGGACATACAGATTATTAGTTTATTGTAAACATATCGGAAAAGATAATTTGTTTATGATGTTTCAGTATTTTGGTGAGATGAGTCCAGCTGGTGTAAAAATAAAAACTTCTCATGAAAAACGACTCTAATTTATATATTTGTGACTTCTTTTGGGAGAACTGTGATTGTAAACGAATGCTTAGGGATAGGCTCATGAAAACTGGGGTTTCAATGTAACTTTGTATTGGCTTTCGAGTGGTATGAACAGTTTTGCTGTACTACTTCCGGTTCTTCCGGTATAGCTATGGACAGAAGCCGTGGACCACGGTGTATATAGTTCAATAATACTTAAATTACAAGAAATGGCAAATGTTCAGTTGTGTGCACGCAGTCAAAATAATGGTCATTGTGAATGACAACATGGAATATCTCAGAACACTTAATAATGACAGATGAAAGTATCTTGTCTCCATCATTAAAAAGCATTTAGATAAAGACACACATAGTATGTAACAAAAGTGCATAAATTTTATTGTTCTGGATTTCTAGGCTAAATTTGTGCAAATAAAGTGAGTCGTTGTCGTCGCCACAAAGTTCCCGTTTTCATTCTGTCAGTCCCGTTTTCAACCAGCCCACATAGAAATGTTTCCAAGACTTGTGCGACTTCATTCTTGTCCTTACCCAAATTAAACCCCATCATGCATTTATTTCTCTAATTGTTCAATGCTGAATATGAAAACCATGATTAAAAGAATCATTTGTAAGTTAAGGAACTGTATGATTCAATGTACTCAAACAGTAAGTGGACTGTTGGGTGAGTGAAATATTTTTTTCTCACTTATGTCTACATCATCATTATTGTTTTACGAAGGTCTATACATTTTCCGTATAGTTATTCGCAATAGAATGTATAAATTATAAATGTATAAGACTTGTAGACTTAATTGCCTATTATTATATTGGCATGTCAGATAAATATCTAACTATGCAATGTTCTTTCTATGCACTTACCGTAAATCGTGTATCAAAACAATTGCAACAATGATGAAGACAAGATAAATTGCAATGGTAGTGCCTGATTTATCAATGTTATTGTTTATAACATTACTGGTATA
Source organism: Yoshiicerus persimilis (assembly GCA_020352615.2). Classification (NCBI taxonomy): domain Eukaryota; kingdom Metazoa; phylum Arthropoda; class Collembola; order Entomobryomorpha; family Tomoceridae; genus Yoshiicerus; species Yoshiicerus persimilis. The sequence continues at coordinate 4,140,119 of CM036944.2, read as the reverse complement.
TTTTGTGCTTGGAGAAGCACACCGAAATTTAGTTACTGAAATTCCTGTGCGTTCAAAAGCAACGGAATTTAAAAGTTGTGGTTTTCAAATGGTTGGGGACTTTCGAAAAGCAGCACAACAAATTGAATTATTGAATTTTCAAAAATTGTACGTTTTTTCTCCATACCTTATAACACAAGTACATGCAAAAATGGAATTCTCCAGGAATATGTCTAAAAATACCCTGGATATTCTACATCCGACAAAATATGTGAATTGCCAAATCGCATTAGTGTTCCTGAATTATGTAACTGTAAATATAATTGAAGTTCTTGACTTGTTTGTTATCACTGGAAACTCCCCAAAATACATAATATTCGCCTCCAACGAAGTAAACGATGCCGAACTCCAAAAAGTGAAATTTCGAATTTCAAATTACAGTTTAACATCAAAATATTTTCTACTAGTTAACCAAACTGAATTATACGTATTTTGTTTACATTGTCCCTACACAAAGGATAAGCATAACCAATTTCTGAAAAGAATTCCAAGTAACTTGGCAAACTCCATGGAGGAAATGAATTACGAGTGGGACAACGTGCACGCAAATTTGAATTCGATTGTGGTATCCCATAACCTAATTTTCGTTATTCCAGCTCTCAAATTCAGTTGCAGCTCATTTGCAAATGAAAACACAATTTGGGATTTCCCTTGTGTAGTGGATTCTGTAGCAAAATCTTTAAATTATACTGTTTTCGACCCAAAATATGATGTTTTTGATTCAAAATCGATTCCAGTGTGGGAATATTACCGTAAAGCTGCTGCCATCCAGAATAATTCGCGAGATAAGTTAGATTTTCTTCCAGTGGGTCATAAATTCGTCCCTTATTGCTACACGGTTTTCTCTAGAGAATTGCCTTTAGGTTTATCAGCACTGAGCAGTCCATTTGATAAGTCTTCCTGGGCTTTAATATTCATGTCAACATGCTTACATGGAATATTTTTTGGAATTTTTTCCAACTTTGATGCACTGCTGGGAAAAAATCTAGGAAAATTTACTTTTTGTAGAATATTGAGCACTACCTTAAATATTGCTGCTATTTTAGTGGATAAATCAGAGCACAGAAAAACGGAAGCAATGACAAATCGGAAAATTATACTAAGAACAATATTTTCACTCTGGATTTTCAGTGGCATGGTATTAAGCAATGGTTACAGAGGAGTTTTATTTAGAGCTTTGTCCACAATTTCACCACCTTACACTCCGCAAACCTTATCAGAACTCGTGCAAAGTAACCTTATCATCGGTAGCACTGGAATTCACAGACGCAACAAAGGAAACCTTCTGGCTCCTTTGAAAGAAACAGTTTTACCCGAATTAATTTCCCAAGCATCTTCCAAACAGATATTTTATGAAAAGTTACTCAAAAGATTAGTGTTCTTTGAAGGTGGGGAAAATGCAGCCAGGAATATTTCTAAAGATATGCTTGTTAAAACAGATGTGGGTCTTTTACATGTTCCTCACCAATTCGCTATCGTAGATGTTGAATACAATACATTAGTTTTTCGTGAGATACTAAATGTTTATGATAGATTCTTTTTATCCGTAAACTGGAATTTTCAAGGAATCGTTGCAAGAACGTTCTGGGCGGTTAAGAGAAATTTTTTTGGCTACATCTTCTATAAAAAACTGTCGTCACTAGTTCAAACAGGATTTTATCAAAGATGGGAAGAAAACGATAAAATTAATCTCATAGCTAAACTTATTTATGATTCAAGCGAAAAAGAAAACCGTTCAATCCAGTTCACCAAAAGAGATATGGACCGGCCATTTTCTTTAACTGATGACTACTCAATTAGAACTGCTGAGGCCAAACATTTATCTTTAAGAAATTTGCATGGAGTTTTTCAAATTTACTTTATTTCTATATTAATTTCGTCTATTGTGTTTTTACTGGAATCATCCAGTCGGCTGTTGAAAAGTAAAGTATCTCAATTTGTCTAACATAGATATAGACTCATATTGTCATAAAATAACTAATTTGCCTCAAAAATACTTAAAATACACAAAGTACCATAATTTAAAATCGTTTACCATAATTCATTTAAACTCCAATACAAATTCTACAACAATTTTAATTCAATTTTGGAATTATAGTACATTTCTACTACTAAATGTTGATGAATTAAAGTTATTGTAAATAAATATTAGGAAATTCCTTTCTCATTGAAATAATGCTGTATGTTGATAAAGTATTTTGAGTTTAAATTATGGTACACGATTTTCATTCTTGTGTTGCTTTTTAAACTAGGATTCTTTTTATATTCATGACTTCCTGAGGCAAATGAGATATTTTATGGTTTAATGAGTCTCAGCTATTATGGCTCGGTAAATGCAATCCTTATTGTTGTTATGTTATCATGTAAAATCATCATATAAAACTTTTATCTGAATCATTACTGTTATTCATTATATCTTCTTTTCCAATTTTCTGTCCAGAACAAGTTAAATTGAAACTATAATTGAAAATTTCTTAACTACTAGTACAACTATTAAAATAAGGATTACAATCAATAAATATTACAGTAAAGTTAAATTAATTTACATCAATTAACTACATTACTCTCCTAGGTAAGTTCACTTCTTGCTGCTAGGCCAGTCTCACAAAATGTAAAGGCCAAATTTAGTAAATATAATAATTAAATAATTACTTTTATGTATGCATTTCTAATTTAGTAATATTGGTATTTATTAATTTTCTATCCCATAGGAAAGAAAGTTATAGAAAAACCAAGAATTTTACTGTTGCAGATTCGTATCTTGAAACTTAACCTTAACCAAACACAATTTTTAAAAGTTTTAGTGTCATAACAGAGCATGCTTCAATTAGCTGAGTTTATGAATGAGATATGTTCACTTATTTTCACGTAATCTTTCCATTTACACTTGTAGTGGAAGTTGTAATTTTCTGTTAAATATACACATACATGAGCCAAAAAACAAAGTAGTGAACCACGATGCAGAAAAATGCCAATATCCTGCAACCAAAGGATAGTGCATTCATGAATGTACATGTTCTATATAATAAAAGCAAATTGTAAATTTGTAATACAGAATAGTAAATAATTTTACAAACCTCTGTATATATCTGTACATACGATGAATTTATAAGCGAAACAGCGAAAGTTTACTTACTATATGTATATTAGTCTTTAGGAAATAGATAACTGTTTCTCAAATTCTACATCTATATATTGTAAAATGCAACTGTAGTAAGAACAAATGTACAGCATTATAATAATAATAAAGTTGTACCTTAATGTATTGAAGTAATAGTAATAATATGCATTACAGTTATTATCTCTTCTGCTGTTATTAAAGCTGTGCTCTAAAGCTTCACTTTTTAATGTTTGCATGAACGTATGTACCTTTATGGTTTAAAGAACAATTTTTTTGTGTTCCGCCTTTGGGTTTACTACTATCTTTAACCTATCCTTCTCATTTTTCTAGTTGCTACTACTCTAATTACGATCCTCATAGTAGAATGCATATACAGAGAGATATATGGAATTGGAAGTGTGGCCGGTCAAAAATCACACGTTACATTACACATTACTAGCAAGATAATCTTTTAAAATGCGTGTATTGCAAATAGGGAATGAAGGTAGCTTTGCCAAATTTTTGACACGTATTAAAGGTCCGTATTGGTACGTAAGCAGTGTCTATACCATAAAATCCGACCATATAGGACCAACTTTCAAAAAAGTTATTCATAGTATAGTAAATAAGGTACTTCTTACACAGCAGGACCTAAGGTGTAATATTTTAATTAAATACTACTACGATACGATACATATCGCATCCAATTTACGTTAACCTTAGTTGAACTTTAAGTGTAGACAATTATTACGTCTAATTACGAACACATGCTACCAATACTCTTTTCTTTACCTTCGGTTTAGCTTAAGTAACATCTAGTAGAGTAAAGTGTATCACTTGTACTTTTGCAATTATTCTAATTAACATTTTCGTAGACACGGTAGCTTTAGTACTCCTGTCAGTTTGTTCACATTTAAGTACTTTTAAGAGATTTCCCTTATTGCCCAGCGATGATTCCCTTTACCTACCATTATCTAATTCAATTCCTACAGCCACTATATAAACTCTTGTGGAGATCAGTAAATGTTATCATTTTTTCAAACTTCTCACACCGAACAACTCCAATAGTTCTCACACTCCAACAAACCATTATAAAATGGCCAAATTCGCCCTTGTCCTTGTAAGTTTTAATTCTTTGATTAAACCGAACATTTTTCATTCCGCAAAAAATCCGTTTTTACTTACTAAACTAATTACTGTGTAGGTTGTTACCGTTTTGAATGTTGCCTTTGCTTATGCCGGAGGACACGGACACGGAGGAATAGGAGGATTGGGAGGAGGCATCGGAAATGGAATCGGAGTCGGAGGTGGCATCGGTGGAGGCGGTCTTGGAGGCGGCCTCGTTGTTGGAGGCGGCGGTGGCGGCGGAATTGGCGGAGGTGGTTATGGTGGAGGAGGACACGGATGGGGTTGGGATTCGTATGCCAAGCCACATTATAAATTCGCATATGGAGTAAGTATACCGTATCTTGAAATATGCTAATATATTTTTTTCCATTTGCTAAATGTTTTCTTGAAAATTGTTTAAAGGTAAATGACGGTTGGACCAAGGACCAAAAGACTGCCGCTGAATGGAGAGATGGGGATAACGTTCAAGGACATTATGCTCTCAGAGAACCTGATGGTTAATATTTTCTTAATCCTTCTTAATTTTTCTTAAGGTTTATTTTTATAATTTTCAATTTTTAACAATTGTTAGATTACCATATTATTATTTATTTACAGGTGGATGGAGAACCGTTACCTATTGGGCTGATAAAGGTAAAATGCAATTTCTAATAATCAAATTTGTGTTAGTTCTTTTAATTTAACGATAAATATGGATTTCAGCTGGAGGATTCCGTGCCAATGTTCACCGCACACCAAATAAGCATTAAGTGAACCAAACAGTATTACTGATGGAAACTGTACCCGGATTGAATGAAAGTAAATGTTCCCCGTGCCCCTTGTTGCTGTTATACTTCATAGATTAAGTACTTACCTGTTCACAAGCTACAATCCTTAAATCCTATAACTCCACTTCGGATTCATGCCAAACAAAAGACATGACATTTCCTACTGTTACCGTTTAAACTAGTAAATTCTTTATTTATAACTTCTCGACTCCTTCACAGGCCCTCGAGTATTTGATTCGCCTACTCTACCTACTGCGACTTAAATTACAATTGTTTAACAAGTTACATTACATTACCACATTAATTAATTAGCCTAGTTTAATGTACTAACTCACTGCATGGTGATGCTTTTCGTTTTTATCTGCCTATACTGATTTTCTAGTCATGCATCGCTCACAGTGAATTATGAAGAAATAAACTGAATTACAAAAGAACTAAAATTTTTACTTATTCGTTATTCCTCGAATTTCAATGCAGTAAACGTTTGCTAAAGCATAGTATTCGTATAACCAATAACTCTTGGTAGTACAATTCATAATTCATTGTAATTGTTATAACTTTGCTCAAGTTTCTTCAAATAGGATCTGAAAGCTCGATTAACAATTATTCCAATTCGTCACTTCATTACTAAGAGAATTTTCATAAACTTGCATACAAAAAAATATGGCGACTCTCTTATTGAAATCAATACAGCTATGGAAATTTGAAATAAATTATTTGGAAAGAGAAATCTTGGGTTAGAAATTTTCGCTTGAGATAATCTGACTACTAGTATTTAAATAGTAATAATTTAAAAGTATGTAATAATAGGCAAGCAATTATTCCTACTCCTATTCCTTATTTACTTATATACTTCCTTATTTCAACTCCTATTATTTCGAATTCAGGATGACCTCCTTGCAAATTTCAGAAGCTTGACAAATAGTAACATAAAATCACCCCCAGAGGAAAATTACTTTTTTGCTAAATGCAAATGAGCCTATGGGATAGCTCCAAAATGACGAAAATCTATCCAAGCAGAAAATGCTTCCTTTGGTTGTTTGATTGAGAAATTTTATTGACCAATTATTAACCGTTACAAGTAGTAAAGTAAGCATGCTTTCAATTGCTATCTTCCAAACATAGTCTCTCTGAAAGCTAGGAAATTAAGGAAATTCATTCAAATACTGTACCGTTCAACTAGACATGCACGAGATGTAATTTTGTTGCAAATGACCGTATATTATATTGGTTGAAAATATTACGTCCAATTGGCTAATTTCCTATAGCCAGTTTTTCTTTATATGAAAATGCAGTTTTCCAAATTCGGAAAAGTAGGATTATATTCTCATCACTAGTTGGTTATCCTACCATGATTATTACATAAGCATGCATTTTCTTTGTTGGGAACTTTGGCTGTTGAAGAATCCTTTATTCGAATAAGCAATTTACAAAAATTTTATTTTTATTTTCTTTGCTTTGTTCATGAAAACCTATAAATGCGAATTCAGTAAATCGTGAGTCCATAATTAAACATTATATTTTATTACATAAATTATTTAATACGTAAATACAATACAATACACTGTGAAAAGAAAGTGATAAAAAATACTAATGACTGTAAATTCCTTTAATCTGAATCAGAAGAATCATTCTTGCGGTCCCGACCGCCACTTCTGACAACAACAGAAAACTTGTACTCCTGGTCACATCCCATGTAGGCATCACTCATATAGTACAAAGTGTACGTGTGCTCTCCTGCACAAACACAAATAAACATATTTAATTAACTGTTTTAAATATTTTGCACTTAAAAAGTTGTATAAAAATTTATTTTTATATACCTGGGCTTGGGGCAACGAAATCCAGTTTGACTTTGGCCTTTTGCTGCAAAGTGAGTCTCTTAATGGAAAGGAGAGAATTATTCTTCGGATCCCCGATAACAACCCACCAACCTTCTTCCCTTTTCTAGAAACACAAATTATCATAAGAAAATCTTGACTAATGACTTGTTATTTAACTGCTTATAAAAAAGTCGATTTTTAATGAATATTATTGTCATTCTTCCACAACTACAGTGAGTCCCAGTACAAACGTCACTGTATAATCATTTTACCTTACCATGATATTATTTTAATTTTACCCCTAAAAGTATTAATTTTTGCCCAAATATTCTAACATCCAATAATCCAATCTAAATATTTTATTAGTTTTTACACATGATTGTAATTTTTACTCCTCAAATTTGTAATAAAAATGTATAAAAACTAATGAAATATAAGGAAAAAGCAATTTTACTTGTGCGAAAATGAAGGCCTTGTGAAAAGTAACGGGTGTTGTGGTAAAATGAGTATAGATGTGGAAAAATGACGATTTTCATTTGACTGATTATATTGAAAAATTGCCGTCGTACTTAATTATGATTAGATTTTGTAATTGCTATTTTACCTGTGGATAGTAAGGAGCAATAACTGGACCAGTTAATTCATCTTCTCTTTCTAACTGAACTGTGACATTGACACTGCTCCCAGATTTTATACGATCCTTGTTTTCAACTTCATAAATAAGTTCTATGTTTGGATAGCGGTTGCAGAATCTGGCCACGTCACTCATTTGAGGAGTAGCCAAGTCACTCAACACACTCATTCGATCCTCGTCCTCAAGTTCCATCAAGTCAAAAACTGTTCCGATTCCCTGGATATTCAAAATTTCATTTACTTTCATTTACTTTCAGTTTTTACAATGTAAATAATGTCTTTCTAAAAATAATTGGTATGTTTACCTTGTCGACACATTTCTTGATAATATCTGCACTGAAATGAGGAATTTGCTTCAAATAAGAATCTTTGGCCCACATAGCTTGAGTCACCATCTGAGCCAACTCCATAGCTGCTACGGCAGGGGAAAGCCATCCATTGGAACTTAACACATCAACACAAGCTTGAATTAAGCGAATAGCCTAAAAAATAGAAAAAACCCAAATATTAATGCATGTTGTCATTAATGTCATTACTAAACTAATTAAACGGTAAATAAAATTGTTACCTTTGCAAGAACAAATTCTGTATCTTGTTGCATTTCAGCACTGAGTTGAATTCTGCATAAATGGGCTTGCAGCAAAATGTTTGCTTTGACATTCGGATCTGTAAATTTGATTTGAGCTGATGTTGATGAAGGTTTGTTGGGGAGACGTGTAGCGAGAGCTTGCAGAATCTGATCTTCATGGTGTCTAATGGGCAAGGAAGAATACTCGAAAGATGAACTCACAATATCCAGAAGTCCTCTCAGTTTGGTTTTTGCTGTCAATGACATGCTGAACAGTTCTAAAATATAAATGTACAAAGAATTAACATACAAAATGCGAAAAATATGGTACATATTTATAGGTTTGCATTCTTAATTTCTTACCAATAGTTGTGTAGTTAATATAGTAGTACGCCGCAATCATTCCCAAATTCAGTGGACTAGTGTCCATATCTTCTTCCACAGAAATGCATTTTGATTGTTCCAAGTCATTCAAAGTGTTTTCCACCAACTCGGAGAGATGATCTGACAAGTGACGATGGGTCACTCCTTGCAGGTTATAGTAATTCGGGTTTTGGGTCATTCTTCTGTACAGGAAGGTCCACGTCAGGTAATCAACTGCATCTTGCTTGTTTTCAATTGTCTTTGTTACAATTTCCGCATTGAAGTGATCGTGCATGCAGTGGTCCAAATGACTCTGAAAATAAATCAAACTGTTAACTCCATTTCTCAATTATTTTACGAAAATATTAATAAAATAACGTTAATAGCGTACTTCAACCGGTAAGGGGTCGTTGAGGAACTTTTTGAAGAATTCTTTCTTGGAAGTCTGACACATAAGAACACATTTAGCGTCTTCATCTTCCAAAGGTCGATTGGCACGGCCAACCATCCTCAGTACATCTGTCACTGCATAATCTTCATACCTGAATGAAAAATAGAAAATTCGATTGCAAAATTCCTATATAAGTCCATTGAGTTATTAGATTTCAAATTAGACTTACGCATGAATTTTCCCATTGTAGTTTTGCGTGTCCATAATAATTACAAGATGGCAATGGAAACCAATGCTCCAGCACATATTTCTGGTAGCCACCACCACTTGGATTGCTCCTGATTTGAAAAGAGTAGAGACAATATGTCGGTCTGTCGGTGAAGTTCCTTCGTGTAAGTAAGCCACTCCTTGAGTCAGCATTCCTCGCAAAGTCTATAAAGAATTGAAAAACAGTTATATTGATAAATTACATTAGCCACAGCATTAAGTATTCTAAACAGTTAAGAAATATTTTTTACCTCATCCTGGACTTTTTCAAAAACTGTTTGCAATTCACTTTCGTTTAGAAGCAAGAATCGTCCTTGTTTGTCATCGATATCTGCATAGTTGATAATATCAATGGCAGTCAATTTAGCTTGCTTCCTTGCAGGTACGAAAACAATCACGGGTTTTTCTGGAGAAAGTTTAATGATGGCATTGTAAACTGGTTTGGACATTGTGGCCAACCTTGAGGCATTGTGGGAAATATTGTAGCCTTGAATGTGCAGTTCCATGGGTAAAGGACGAACTGAAGGGTGGAAATTAAATGTGTGAGTCAAGGGACACCCCAACCATTGAGAAATGTCACGGGCATTCGACAGAGATGTTGACAATGCCACAATGCGAATGGGTCGCTCTGTTTGAGAAGCTATGTAGCGCATCCTGGAACAAATGATTTCCACGACTGGACCTTCTTCACCTCCGATTAACTGCAATCATACGTATAAAGACGTTTCTTAATTTTTTTAAACTTAAAGCTTTTTAAAAACTATTTCTTATTTATTATTATATAAAACTAAGTTATTATTTAAAACTATATTTGTATTTTAAACTGTTTAAGGCACTTCTTAAAATTCAAACTTCATTTTTATATATAAATTAACAAAACTCGAACCTGGAGATCATCGACGATAAACAGGTTGACATTTTGGACATTTTTCCTTTGTTTCCATCGTCTAGACAAAACATCCCACTTCTCAGGCGTACTAATAACGATATTTCCCTTTGCTAACAGTTTTAAGTCAGTTCCAGTTTCTCCAGTTAGCAAAATGACCTTTTTGCCTAACTTGGCGAACTTCTCGCTCCACTCGCTGTACATGATTTCTGCAAGTTCCTCTTTGGGTGTGATGTAGACACAGTGTTCTTGGGCCTCTCTGTCTCGACTGGCAGCAGTGAACATCCTCATGATGGCGAATTCCCCGATGAGTGTCTTTCCAGAACCAGGAGGAGCTCCGATGAAAATATTCTCATCCGAATTGTATACAGCGTTGAAGACTTGCGTTTGAATGGGATTGAACTGAATCATTTCCTTGTAGAGCGACTCAAAGGCTGCGTTTCTCAAGGCAGAAATGGGAAGAGGTTGCAAATCCAGAAGTTCCGTCGGTGGAGGATTTTTCTCTGGAAGAATTAAATGTCGGAAGGAAACGGGTAGTACTGTTTCGGAGCCAATCCAGCGATCGGACACAACTCGGATAAAATACTGGGGAGGCAGCGGTTCGAAAATCGGAACGTAGAACTTGACCACATGTTCGTCGTTCTTGAACCTTTGTTTCAAAACGAAATGTTCGTTGTGCAGAATAACTTCAGAGTCCACATCTTCTACAATTATCCAAAATGCAACCGAACTTCCGTGGATTTTTTCATCCCATTCAAAATCGGGAGTCACCACCAATTCCACTTTCAGTGTGGAACGAGTCACTGGCTGAATTGTGCAAGAGAGATCCACTTTCGGCAAGTGATGAATAAACTTGTGAATAGTCTTCCCGAGTTTCGGCATTCTGATCAACTCTCCCAATTCCAAAGGATTCAAATCGAAAAGTCGGTCAAAGGAAAGAGATTTCTTTTCTATCTTCTTAACTACTTCCTCAGGAATCTTCTTGAATTGCCGCAGAGGACACATACTCTGCCACATTCGACGATCAATCATCTTGGCAAGCGCGAGAGTCTTGTCAGCCATTTGGGCCCAGCCCCGAGTTAGAACTATTTCGTAAATTGCTCTGATAAGACGCCCGGCTGACTGCGTCACATAAACCATATCAGCCATCAAAGCGAAACCTTCCAGCTTTAGTTGCGATATGTATGCCTATAAAATCAATTGATGAATTATTCATAAACCTGCGAAGTATTACGTAATATTTCTGAATTTAATATCAAAACTCAAGGAATATCGATAACATAGTTAAATGTCTCAGAAAATTCCACAGCAGATAGTAAAATAAGATAGTATTGTAGCTTACCTGACAAAGAAAACATTTTAGAAAAGATAAACACAGCATGATGCAATTTTAAAATAGTATAAAGTTTACCTGAAGCAAAATAGAGATTTTGGCTGAGGATTCTTCTACACTTTCTTTGATGGGAATTGGAACACGTTCCATTAATTTCTGGAGTTCAAGTTTCTCTTCTTCCCTTACACCAAGATTTTTAAATTCCCCTGATAACGAGAACACTCGGAGCAGTTCGATTTCGCTCAGGTGAGGTTTCAAAAGTTGGTTATACGTTTGGATCTAAAAAATCATTAAACACTTCCATTAATTTTGTAAACAGACATATTTAATTTTCGGAGCAAGGAAAAGTACTTACAGTTTCACAGGTGATGTAATAATGAGAAGCGATTCGTCCCAATTCCGTAGGAACGAAACTTCCACTTGTTCTGTCATACCGAACCAATCCACATTTGTCTAATTTGAATGCTGCAGTGTGAATTAAATTCGCTCTGTGTGACGTTAGGTGTTTGTCATCATCCGTCACGTCAACAGAGTAAGTCTGGGGAGCCTTCAAACTCCTTACGTACAAATAAGTGTAGCCTAGCCAATCAACTGCGTCTTTCACATTCTGAATCGATCTGTAAAAGAAATTAATAAATTAATATCAATGCTGCATTTCCAAGATTTACTAAATAGTTATTATTAAATGAAATTATCATTCTACAACTAACAAACTTTAAAAATTGCAAAATTAATAGTAAATTAACAAAAATTGAAATCATACCCATTAACAATTTCTGCATTGAGTAGATCAGGAAGTTTGGCCACTAATTGCGATTCGATGGGAAGTTGTTGGTTTAGAAGCGACAAATAGTAACGGAGTTCCGAATGGTTGGTTATCAGGATACCTTCTCCCTTTGTGTCATACTGAGGACGACCAGCACGTCCCAACATCTGAAGCACATCCAAAGCTCCCAATTCCACCCAACGACCCTTCTCCGGATTGTAAACCTACAAGTTCAAATAAAATACAAAAACATAATGCAAAATATATAAATAAATAAATAATATATATTAACTTTGGTTATAATGGTAACGGGATAACACGGAACAAAGAATACCTGAGTTCCTTTAATGATGACAGTATGAGCAGGTAAATTGACACCCCAAGCCAAAGTAGCCGTAGACACCAAAACTTGAATGTGACGATCGGCAAACAAATCTTCAACCAGTGTACGATCAACACGAGTCATTCCAGCATGATGGATGGCGAATCCATAAGGCAGCAAATCCTTCAGCTCTCCGTTCTTCACCTGGTTATTTAGGTACGAATCAAATCAGTAAATCAATCATTAGCATTAATGTTAAGGTTAGACACTTATATTACCTCAAACCACAAAAATATTGTATTTATCAATATTGACCCAAAATTAGGAATGCAAAATTATTTACCTCTTCTGCTTCTTTTCTTAAAACCTCCATGGATGCGCTTCCTTCTCTGAGGAACATTCCTAATGTATCCTTTTCAAGACACATGTCTCGGAGAGCACGGGCACTTTTTCCCGTTTCTTTCCTGGAGTGAACAAATATCAATACTTGATTTTTTCCTGCATGCTCCATGACTTTCTCATAAACAATTTCGTTCGTCAGCTGATATCGCTTCAACGCCTTTTTCTCCGTTATTCCAATATACTGTTGCTCCAAGGGCACAGGACGGAAACTGTTGTCAAAGAAAAATAGTCCGGTGGAAAGATCAACTTTGAGGAAATGTGCAACATCTTTGTAGTTGGGAAGTGTAGCAGAAAGTCCAACTATTCTTATTTCTCCTTCTTGTGAAACCTGCGTCCAACAACAAAATACAAATTATTTCCTTTCAAATAACTAAAAACTAGTAAAATATTTGAAAAATATAATTAAGAAATGCAAATACCGATCTGAGAGCTCTTGCCACAATGGCCTCAAGAACTGGACCACGTTCATCATGCAAAAGGTGAACTTCATCCAAAATGATGAGTCGGACCACAGAAGTGATACTTCGGTTTTCCTTACGGGTAATAACATCCCACTTTTCGGGAGTACACACAATAATTTGTGTCGCATTCAATTGGTCTCTACTCAGTTGAGTATCTCCAGTCAACTCGGAAACAACTAACTTGTACGCCAATAAACGCTGAAAACAATTAAATATATTTTAGTATTCAGTGCATAATGCTTAACAATAATATATTTTTAACTAATTCTAAGGATAACCTTACCTTTGAAAAACTTCCGACCATTTCCTGTACCAGCGACCTCATGGGAGCAATGTACACTATTTTGAATTCATCCACATTAATAGTTCCGTCTGCATTTATGTGTTTTCCAATTTCTCGCATCATAGCCAACAAAGCCACATTTGTTTTTCCAGCACCCTGCACGCAAAAAATGGCATTTTATAAATTATGAATATTGTGTCTAGATTAAGAATAAAAATTTAAGGAAATAGTAGAAAATATACCGTTGGAGCACATAGTAAAATATTTTCATCACTTTCCAAAGCAGCTTTATGCAATCGAGACTGGATGCGGTTTAAACTCTTGAAACCATCGAAAGCAGGTTGGGCGTATTTCGGAAGACGGTCGATTCCGATTAGTGCTTCATCAGCAGAAAATGTCTTAGGCTTCAGAGCTGGAACATGAACCTCTTCGTATCCTGTCAAAATAAATTTTCGAAATGTAATTTACTATTTATTATACAACTAGATATTTCCAGTCACTTTATTATTGATATTCGCACCTTTTTTCTGCTTCCGGAAGGAGCCATCAGGAAGCTGGCATTTATCGTTAGCCATGAAGTGAGATCCCTGTGTAAATGTCATTAATTCCAAATCCAGAACTTTTCTTGCTCCTGGAACTTGACCTTGAGCTGTGCTTGAACCATCGGGACCCCCGATCTTTCCTGTCTCCCGATTTATTAGATTAGTTTTCCCAGAACTGTCTTCAATAGACTCTCCTGTTTCTAAACGGCTGAGAATTTTCGCCAAATCGGCGTCTTGCTTCATTTTATCCTTAATCCACGACTTTTCCTTCTCTGTCTGGGCCGTTGCAAGTAAAGTGCAGTAAAGAACTGAAAAATAAAAGAATATTGTAATGCTAATATAGTTTGAATGATATTTTTGAGTGGCATGTGTGACTTACTCATATGACGGTGCTTTTTGAGGATTTTAATAAAATCAAAGCACTCGACGCCCAGAAGCAGTACAAGACGATTCTCAAAATCACGATCGTCCAAAGCGTTTTGAAGAATTTCCAGCACATCTTTAGCCCTAGCTTGGGAAGTAATCGAGTCTTTGTAGTATTTTGACAGTTTTCTTTGTATCCAGTAAGCATCAATGTCCAGAGGATGAAGAGATTTCTCTTTCTTCGAAGCCTTTGATTCATACTCCATCAACTAAGGATACAAGGAAGAAAAATAACACATTAATTCCAAATAGCGATAATATTAATTGCAAAATACTTTATTTACTTGTTTTACTTTTAAACTAAATTATGATTCCAATTTTCATCTCCCAGTCAGTAAAGTATCAATGATTTTTGTAAAAACTAAAATGGAAACCTACATTTTCTGCAGCTTGAATGGCAGAACTGTCTTTCGCTTCTTCACCTTCCATGTCTTCCTCGTCATCTTCGTCTTTGATTTCTCCAAGTGCGTCTTCGTCATCTTCTTCCTCTGACTCTTCAAATTGCACATTGATTCCATAAGTATCGTCAATACTTTCGTCTCCGCCTCCAGCTCCAGGTGCCGGAGCTCCTCCAGCAGGCTTCACTTGGAAATCAGTTATTTTTTTCCCAAGATTAACCAGTAAAGCAAATCTTTCTTCTGGCAAAGGTCCTAATAAATTTTCAGTCTCTTTTTTCTTGTCCTTGTCTTTTAGTCTGTCATTTTTTAAAACAGCAAGGATTTCGTCCGCTGCACCACAGAGAACATCTCTGGGCTATATCGAAAAATATAAAAAACAAACGCAGAATTAGAAATGCGTACAATTATTATTTAATTATAAAAGTATAAGTAGCAAAATCTATTGGAATACCTGGTCACCGATAGCTACTTGTATAAAATTGAGAAGTACTTCATATGTTTGTCTGGTTTCTTGTGTTTTTGGCCTGTAAAGAATAGCTCCACCACCGCCAACGTCACCAGCAATCAATTCATCATCCCATAAAGACCCTCCTTTGATTTTGTATACAGAGGTGGTTGCCTCGTCTCTTTTTTGTCGTTTTGCCTTTTTCTCTTCCGTTTTTACAGGTTTAGTTCTCTGGTAGCGATCGCCCATTCGAGTTCCCAGGAGCTTCCCCGACAAAGACATAACCTCTCCAGTGGCATCATCTCGACCTCGACGCTCGATAAGCCGAACATCAGCTTGCAATACCAAGTTAGAGTTCTGAAGGTAAGAATGGTCAAATGTAAATGTTCCACAATTCAGTTGATAATATTTTCTAATTTTATATGCCTTTCGTTTACTTACCGCTTTGTATTCATACTGCAAATTACGGGCCGCATCGTCAGCCATGGCGAAAGCTAATTAACGTTTTAAAACCTAGGTAAATACGAAAATTGAAATCTAAGAATGCGTGTTAACTGCGTCACAAATTAATATCACCAGTCTATTAGCTTTATGTAATGTATTAGGGATATTTGTATTTAATCACAAAAATTAAAAACAAAAAACAATCCGTGGATATTATTGAATTTATTCCAACCTTCAGCTTTGCAGACTGTCAAACGTAATCACCAATAAAAATATTCAGTAATAACTTTCTGTGTTACTTGACTGTAATAGTTAACCTTCTGCTTGAAAAAATCTGTAAACTGCTGTGCCGCATTTACAATGTATGTCAGAAATAAGTTTACAGATTTATCTTTTAATTTCTTCCATTTTAGTCAGTTGGTAAAATGTCTATTGTGACTGATTTCAAGAAACTGAACAAAAACAACCTCGAAAGTGTCGAATGATAGTGTTTCTGTTTACGTTGAGTATGGCTTTTCTGAACGCTTCTGTCGGTTTCCGAATGTATATTTGTAAGTTGGCGGTAAAGGATGTATTTAATACGCAGCATGGAAATCTTACATATTATAACTGTTCTTCACTATATTCAGTCAGATATTCTGCGACATAGAATAGAACGTGGTATTTAATACACGTAGTAGAGTAGTAAAGTGAGGTATCGTATAACACTAATGGGATGTGTGACACAAAAAGTATGTGCTTTTTACAAGGTTTTTTTCTGTTTTTCCCTATTCCCATTCCCACTTCAATTTTCCAGTCACCATTTGTACCAATTGATCAAACGTCAAATATGCTGCGCTCCGTCTATCAATAGCTGTTACAATTTTTTTGCACTGAAACACCCAAAATATTTATTCAGTCTTTTAACTGAAGACCTGCTGTATTCAACGCCGTCGTTAGAATTTTGAGGCTCCGGCAAAATTTTGCAAATTATACAAAAAATGTCGATATTAATTGTGCGAAGCGCAAAACTTTCTCTAATTTAACAAATTGTCCTCAATTTTTTATTTATTTTGAATACCAGTTCTGCAAAATGACGCACAGTATACACAAAATTACTATTATTTTCCTAAATTATCCATAAATTCTCTTGATTCTGAACATAAGATTTTGGATTTCCCGAATGCCTGTAATTGTGAGACCCCTAAAATTTTATAAGCCCCCACCCCTAAGAGCGGCCCTGGCTGTGTTCGACTTTCAGGCAAAACTTAGTTCACTAAAACTGTCAGTTAAAACTTTTGTTTCAGTTATTTTGCCTATTCTCTTATTTTGAAACTATTAAACCTAAAAAGGTACCTATTCTCCCATCTTCCCATTGTTCCCATTCAATCTCGTCCAATATTAATATTACAGGAATACCTGGGATCCCGAAACACTGCACTGCACAGTGCACAAACTCGACTTTACTCAACTTTGATTTAATTTCAATGAAAAATACATCAAAACCAAACCATACAGCAGCAAGTATTAACACGTTAAGTGATTAGTTATAGGGTTAGGTAGGGAACTGTAAAAGTATTTTTAATTAATTATCGTTGTCAATTGTTTGACTTGAGTTTGTGCTCAGAAAATAGACAACTAATATTGACAAACTTCAATAAAATCATTACATCAAGCTATTTGAAATTGTTGATAGTTGCCAACTTATTTATATTGAAATAGGAACAAGAAGAGCAAGTTGTATTATGGCTAGGACTACCACTTAGGAACACTCAACTTCAAAAATTCTGGTTATCTGTGACTTACGTCGTGAACAGGAATTCAAATAATATATAAAGAAACATATGATTTAAGACAAAGGACAACCACAAGGGGAAGAAACCTCTAACTGAAAACAGTAGGTCAACATGTTTTTTTAAATAATATATGTTTATATTTGCAGGATCAACACTAAGTGACAAAAACATTTTTCTGCCATTTTAGGATATACATCTGCGATCTGTTGGCCGCCCATGACCGTCATCAACATATGACGTAACGGTATCCCAAACCAGAAAGTGACATCCAGCAATTACTGTCAGAAATCTTGTACACAAAAGTCTGAATCTCTGAGTGCTTCACAGTGACGGTGTGTAATTCAACAGGGGTCTAAGTCTTAACCAGAAAAGTCCTCCAGAACTACAGTGATTGGCAGCTACTAAGTTTATAGACATGTGGACGTAAAATAAAAGACATTACGGACAGCTGTGATAAAAGTCTGTTTAAGGAATACCAAATTAATTCTTCAACGAAAACAATCCTGTGAATTTTGATAGTGTAATTATATCTTTCGATGCATCCCGAACGAGTCTCACCTTCACGTCCAACTTTTCAATACAAAGAAGGTATTTTATAATATAATATAATAAATATTTTGAGTGACTACTTTAGTGGAAACTGGAAGCTACAAGCTACCAAGTGTATACTAGCTAAAGCAGGGGTTAGTGAAATTGATAATATAAGGATTTTTAATTGGGGTTGGGGGCAATGGTAGTAACCTGTACGTATTAGCTATTAATTTTTTTCAAATGAATTTGTGAGTCCTTCCTTATTAACGATTTTTGTAAGCTTACTGAACTTACCAGACTATGCGGTTTAGCGCCCCTGGGAACTGCCCCCAGAGCCTAGCCCACCCCCATTTTAGCCATAGCCCAGGGTTGGGATTCCCTGTTTGGTGAAAATCCTGTTGTCACAGGAGTTCTTGAGTCACTCTCTCCCTGCTCGCGGACGGGTCACCTGCAATTGCAACACACTCTAGCTCCTTCAGTAGGAATGAGAGGGGTTTCTAGTCCCCTCACTTCATCCCCGAAAGTCCGCCAACCCAGAATGTTATTAATTAGAGTTAGCAAGAGCAGTCGTATATAGACTGACAGACTGGTCGTACTGAAATTATATAGAATATCAAAATAGAGCAAAAAATCTGCGTTAAAAAAATCAAATTTGGCAGCATTTTTGCTAAAATCCATAAAGAAAATAAAAAATAATTGATAAATCTCCAAAAATTACAAAATATTAATGAGAATAGGCTTATGAAGCTTCCCGCGAATAGCCAGTGTCAATGAAATTACCCTTTGCAGTTTGCCATGTATCTTTGTATGGTCATTTGGCTACTCATGTTGTAATTAACGTTATAGTACTTATTTGTGTAGGGAATTGAATTATGCTTTGAATGAATAATTTATTTATAGTGAGGCATTGAATGTTAATTACAGGTGAAGACTCCACGTGTACATCAACGTCAGCTATCTCCAACTTCACCGCATTAATTAATCCATAAGCCTCTGTGTGAGATACGAACAGACTAATATAATAATAACCACAATAGGCAGCAACCAACTTTCATTCCGAGTTTCTGAGTGGAATGCTCGAAAAACACGAGTTCCCTTTAAAGAGTGTTTATTTCCAACTAGTGATAGTTATTAATTTTGTTACATTGACTGCAATATAACATAGCTATGTGGTTTAGTGTGGTATCCTTTTCATGTGTTACGAACTTTTATGACTAACAACCAAATAGTTTGGAAATATTTATTTTTATTTTTCAAATATGATAACATAAGCTAAAAGATCCATTCCAGGCACTAGAATTTTTAAATATGATTTTATTTTGCAAAGTGTAAATAGTGAAACGCATTTTTATTCTTTTAGTATTACATTTTAACTTCCTAGTAAATGAAATTATCCATTTTCTCCTGTTATACTTGGATATTTTCTTTATATACTTCCTACCTACTGTACAACTTCCTATCAACACGGCGTTCGTTAGATATGCAAATCTAACTTACATGTGAATACAACTTGTTGCAACGCATATTGGCTGCATCTTAACCTTACCAAACCAGACGACGAATAATTTGAATGCGGAGTATTCATTGAATTCTGAAGAAATCAAGATGATTAGAATAAATGCATGTAAGACTTACTAATGGTTTAATTTTAATGCAATTATTCATGTTTACTTTATTCAAATCATAACTGATAGTTTGGTTTGATTGCTTCATGTGAAAATAATTGGACGCATATATTAAATTAACATACATGTTCCTATTCATGTAGTAAACTGTGAAAAACAGATCTATAGGAATCATTTGTGAGTCATGCAGTGTCTAAATGCATTTTAACTGGTTTCTCTTAGTGCGAAGTTGGACGGGACGGATGAGTCTGAGGAGCCGACGAGCTAAGGAGAAATATTGTTTTTTCTTGATACTCATGAGTTTTTTTGTGATATGCGTGGGGATGGTATTCTTCCTCCCGGACCTCAGAGCTCGGACTACAAATGGGGTTCAAGACGTCTATGAAAAGTTACCTGACCTTTTCTTAGCGCCACATTTACCTCCTCCTCCAGCAGCTTTTTCAGGTACACATACAATTAAAATATTGAATAACTTATAATTTCATTTTTATTATTTTTTACACATATTTTGGGTTTATAGCTTTGGGGTAATTATGATGTATTAATTGGTGTTAACTATTGTAGGAAGAGAAAACAACGAATTAGGTGCCAATAGTGTAGATGGGAATAATATGAATAACGCGGTGAATGTGGTTCCGAGACCGTTGAATGCACCCCCGCCTCGTTACTTGGAAGACCGAGCGAAACTGTACGCGAAGATCCAAGAGGAATTAGAGCAAGAGCAAAAGCGGGCGGGTATTCTGGAAAAACCCAAGATTTTCAGTGGTGGTCCTTCGACGTCTCCCTCCACAGCTCGTCCAGCTCAAGTGAACGCCCCTGGCTTATATCCTAACCTCCAGCCATCCAATGGACTCCCCTTGCCAGCAATGCCTGGAATGTCCAGTTCGAAAAGTGATAGTTATGTAAACAATAGACAGAATAGCATCGTACGTCCTAGTTTGGGCCCTCCATTCAAAGATTCATCACATCTCAAGGGAAATGTCTCTGGGGGAGGATTGATTCAAGGAGGAGAAGATCCCAATCCGGATGTTCGAGCTCAAAGAGATCTCATTAAACAGGTACTTTTAATTTCTCAGTAATGAACTTTATTTGTCTCGGTATGCCTTACAGCGTAGACGAGTAGAGTGCATTCCTAGAAAATTCGTTTCTGATTCACCATTTCGTAGAATTAGAGATACTGATAGTATATTTTTAATTTAATTCCAGTTCAGCTACTTTCCTTACTTTATGTAATGCAATAATAATCAGTTTTTTGTATTACCTAAGTATGTGGAGAAGGAAATTGCCTGCAAAATGTAATTTATTAGTCGTAATGGCACAGCTAGCTTAAACCCACACCACATAAGACCAACCTATATACGTTTACTGTATTTGTATGGTCTGTAGGCAAGACCACAAACTGACAGCCCGTAAAACTATGTTGAGACAAAAATGAACGACTCTTCTGCAAAGAAGATTCATTACTGGTTCCAACCATTAAACTTATCTCAGTCTACTTCTAATCTGAGAGTTTTACTGGCTTTTTGTGCATTGCACAGCACAGCACCAGGCCAGCCAAAGCCAACACAGGCGAAGATTGGAATAAACTGGTACACAGTATCTCTCTAGTACATCCAATGATAGAAATACACCACTCACGAATTTATGAACTGTATCAGTTATACTGCGTGCTGATTTGGCGATTATATTGTGTACATAATTACACATTATATCATAAAGTGTTTTCTACACTATAATAATATATCATGGCACAATGTGAACGCGCTTTCCTAACTTTATCATTTGCTTATTGCCCTTGTTGGCACAGAGCTGCGGTTCTCCCATTGTTTCACTGTACTTATCTTATGATATAACATAACATAACAGTAGGCATAATATTTTAGTAACCAAACTAAGCCAGAGTTGATATAACAGTAACTTGTGAATTCTGAGTTCACGATTTGACTCTTTAGGATAGTCTTTATAATATTTTCTCCCAAACTGTTTATTGTGGTGTGGTCTACGCTATTTAGTTCTCTGCCCTATAATATACATGCTGGCAAAGCAATATTCAAAGCCATGGCTTTGTGCGAAACAAACCAAAATAAACTCAACACTCATAGATAGGGTACAAAATTAGAAGTCTCAGAAATCGTATAAGCACTGTAAAATAGCGTGATATAACATAATGTTATGGAATATTGCTATGACTATTTGCGTAGGTATAATTTTGATTAAATAGCATTTGATAGTTAGTGGGCATTAAAGTTTAATGTGAATCGAATGTTGAACACGTGTAGGTATATAATAGTACAAGGTATTCGTACTTGGTTGAAAGGAGCAGAGTTCGTCATTGCTTACGTTTCTCTAGTTCATTTTAGCATTTAGTGTGGATTAACATATTCTGTGTCGTGAAATAAATGTGTCTTGTCTCTAGTGTGCAAAATGAGATAGGAGAGTTATGAATTATTTATTATCCACTTACCATTAGTGTTAGTGCTACACTAACCATCGTTGTCGTTGTCCACACAGTTTAATATCTAGTTAGCGTTGTGTTGTGTTTTATTGTGTTCTCTACTTCGCTATGAACTCAACTGAACCACACGTGTGTTAGTACAGGAAGGGAAGACATTTGTTTTACTCAGAATTATGTTTATATTGCTCAGTTGACAATTAATTAGCTTTTCCTCTTCTCTCTGCAGTTCTCCGCTGCTGTCGTGTCCGTATTGCTAGTTAACCATTTAGAAAAGAAATAAGCGAGCAGCGAACCAAATCTAATTGGCATTTCACTGTCATTTTGCTATATTCTGGTCTCTAATACTCTTACTGATCTGGCTTGGTCTTTTCGTAATACAATTTAAACCTAAGTAGATTTACCTTTACAACTTTCGAAAATGTATTATTTTGGACCGTTTACGTACCGTAGGAAGAAATTCTTGATGTGTGCAATTGCACTGTTTTGTTTGGGAGCAATTGCTCCTGGATTCATATTCTTAGGATGGACAAGAGACCTTAAAACTGTTGTCGACTTGGGTGGTGTAGGAGTCGCTTCGTTTCAGTATAAGAATTCTAGTGATTATGCTTCGGTAGGGAGTTGGGAGAAAGTCGTTATTTCAGGGGATGCCCCCAGGGGAGCTGATAATGATACAACTGTTAAAGATAAAAGAGATTTTATTGTTAAGGTGAATTTGATTGTGTAATTTTGTTTTAAATACTCAAATGGAGGGAAATTTTTTTTAGATTTGTTCAGATTTTATTAATTTGAGATTTATTTTTGTTTCAGATGATGAAGGACTCTTGGGATAACTATGTGAAGTATGCGTGGGGAGCCAACGAACTCAAACCAATTACTCAGCGGGGACATTCGTCAAGCATATTTGGTCCTTCGAAAATTGGAGCAACAATTGTGGATGCAGTTGATACTCTGTTTATCATGGGACTTAATGATGAATATCGCCAGGGAAGGGATTGGATTGCTGACAATCTGGAATTTGATCATGTCGTAAGTATTTTACAGTTTAAATATTTTAGGATCACATTATTATAAAGCAGATTTTTAATTTTTTGGTTTGTGTTTTTGCAGAAAGCTGAAGTTTCGGTGTTTGAAACGAATATTCGGTTTGTCGGTGGACTTCTCACTGTTTATGCTATGACTGGGGATACAATGTATCGAGACAAGGCTTACAATTTAGCTAAAAAGTTACTCCCTGCGTTTGACACTCCGACAGGAATTCCTTACGCGCTGATCACGTTGCATTCTGGGGTAAGAATAGTTTCTAGTAAATATTACTCTATTTACTTCATTATTTCATTGGTTCTAATAGTTTTATTTTTAAATATGTTCTGATTACAGCATAGTAAGAATTACGGTTGGGCATCCAGTGGTTCAAGTATATTATCTGAATTCGGGACCTTGCATTTGGAATTTGTGTATTTGTCGGACGTAACTGGGGATCCGATTTTCAAAGAAAAGGTTTACAAAATCAGACAAGTATTAAAAGACCTGGATAAACCTAAAGGACTCTATTCTAACTATGTTCATCCAAGACTAGCAAAATTTACCCAGAGTAAAAATTCATGTTTTTCATTCTTCATTATCACTTGTATTTTTTGCTGTGCTTGCCATTCCTTTTAATGAAAAATGTTTATTTTGAACAGATCATGTATCAATGGGAGCTCTTGGGGACAGTTTCTACGAGTATTTACTCAAATCATATATTCAAACTGGAGATATTGACGCAAGACAGATGTACGATGAAGCTATGGATGCTTTTGAGAAAAATGGACTTATTCGCTACTCTAAAGGAGGATTACTCTACTTTGCTGAAATGCGATACGAAAGAATAGAAAGTAAAATGGATCACTTGGCTTGTTTTGCTGGTAATTTTCCCATTTTTATCGTTTTCACAGATATTACGAAAGAAAAAAGTCTAATGTGGGTTAAGGACAGTGTTATCTTGGGTAAATAATTGTTGGTGTATCCGATAGCGAGAACGATAATGCTATTGACAAATATGTAATGCTTTGTGTTAGGTGGGATGTTTGCCCTGGGAGCTCACACAGATCCTAACTTGGCCAGCAACCCTGCATTGGACGCACGCTCTAATCGCCATATGAAAATCGCGGAAGGAATTACCAATACTTGCCATGAATCCTATATCCGGACTCACACTCGTTTAGGTATAATTTTTGCATAGATTTAGGAATTCGTGTTGTAATACTTTTATTTACGTAGTATAAGTAAATGAGTTTTTGATTTTTAGGCCCTGAGAGCTTCAGATTTAGTGACGCAATGGAGGCTAGGGCCCTCCGTCAGAATGAAAAGTATTACATTCTTCGTCCAGAAGTAATCGAATCATATTTCATAATGTGGAGAGTCACCGGTGACCCTAAATACCGCGAGTGGGGATGGGATGCTGCACAAGCCATTGAAAAGCACTGCAAAGCTGGTTTGGGTGGCGGCTATTCAGGATTAAGAAACGTTTACAGCAAAGAACCTCAACAAGATGATGTTCAACAGTCATTCTTTCTCGCAGAAACACTAAAGGTAATTTTTATTTATGTTCTATTTAAGTACCCCACCAAAATAATTGCTCTTCATTTATTAAAATCGTCTCTGTACCCTGTTACGGTTATTTCATTACCATGTTATGAAATACATGTGGAAGTCTACGTATTAGTTGTAGTAAATAGATTACTTTTGGGGGGAATTACTTTAAAAGTGACAGAATGACGATTTTAATTGTAGTGAAACTATAATTTTGGAGGAACATTTAAATTTCAGCCATTTTTAAGTTGAAAAGGTGTTTAAAAACGGTTTGTTTTGTGTTTGCAGTACCTGTACTTGCTGTTCAGCTCTAAGGAACTAATAGATTTAGACTACTGGGTATTTAACACCGAAGCCCATCCTCTGCCGATCAAAGGAGTGAATCCTTACTACAGGCAATATCAAGTGAATTCTTAGTTGTGTTCTTAAGTTGATGATGCAGTGTTGGTCATGGTTATACTAAGATAGTGTTTGTTACCCTTGCCAAGCCACTCGAGGAAACTTGATAGAAAGTAATATATAAACAATCCACAAAGTCTGGCTACTCTACTCCAGTGACACTCTACTCGCGTAAATAGGATCAAGTATGCTAATCAGTTTGAGTCGATTGAATTAATCAAGTCTTAATGTACAAATGCGTCGTGTCGTTCTATTTGTTTCATAAGATATGATTAATGAAGAATGTTTATAACTAATGCAACCAAAGAGGACGTCCTGTTTTGATACAATCTTCCTGTGGGGACTCTTCACCTGACTTGACCACACCACACACACCAGACCTCTCACAGTTCCAATAATAGACACCCTTCTAGACCAAACTACGCATTGTTGCCATAAGTTAATATATAATTGTGAATGAATCTGAACAGTGTCTTTTTCATAATATTATACTCACAACAACAAGACAGGACAGGGAACCTAAACTAAAGGAAGTGTTGATTTATTATTATTAGTGATCATACTACACTTGCTATGTACGCAATAATAATAATATTCGGATTAAATTCTGTGATTTGTGATTTGAAGTTAGGCAAACTACTGTTAACGTTAACAAGCAAGAATTATCGTTTTTTGCATTTAGATATACTATAAATAGAAACTTGATTATTATTAGGGAAATAGAGATTTTAGAATATCCGGATATACCTCTGCGCAATGAACATTGAGAATATCGTTGGTTTACTACGTGATTGTGGCGTGGAGATGGATTGAATGCACAAATCTATCATGAAATCAAATAAAAACCTGATGGTTTGACTGATGTGTTTATAATATTGCTTGGCCAGGCTGTGTTCCCATCTCAGCTCTAGTGTAAGTGTAATGTACCCAATACATTGTATGCTCGTAATTGTTATGTTTGTGTTGTATGATGGTATGCCCTGTGTGGTTACAGAAATATATCATAGTTGCCTTCCTGTTTTTGTATGTAAATTGTAATAATGTCAAAAAACACAGGCAGACTGAGAATCCCGTTTTATTTTCGTGTTATATTATACAATATTATTAAGTTTAGAAACCTCATTTCTCGCCTTTCGTGTTTATTTTCTGTTTAGGAGAAGCAACGCTTAAGGCAAACACGATACATACCCAATACATTATACGTATTAATAGTGCTATAGTAAGGAGTGGTGATAATAATAATATATATCACCATTTGTAAATTACAATTATCACATAGTTTAATTTAAAAATATCAATACCTGTTGTATAAGCGAAGCACGTAAGATAAGTTAATATAAGGGTTTCCTGTGTCGTGTCAATTCAATTGGAACGTTTACAATTTTACTCAGTTCTGTGGCAAATGAAATATGGGAGGTGGCAAATTCTCTGTCATATTAATTATTATATTTACCTATGTTCAGTTAGGTTGCAGTGCAATCTACAATATTTATTAATAAATCTTTACATATTTAAGAACATACACTAGTATTTATTCATTATTAAAGTAGCTCATCAACTCATTTATTCCTAACCAAGTTTCTAGTATAGTTTCAGTAATACTTACAGGATCAGTTTTCAATTATATATTTAAGGTCCGTTGTAAACACTTCCATTTTTATGAAATAATTCGGTATGAGGACTTCTGACTGCATGTTACAAGTTTTGGAACGAATAGGTGATCATGTATTTAGTATTTTTACTAAACGTTCTTGTCCGGACCATAATTATTCCAAAATTGCTGTATTTGTGCTTTGGGTTATATATAATGCAAATGACTACGATGTCAAGTCGATGTCACTACCGCTAAATCCGTGTTTTCTAACCACCAACAGTGGCACAGTCAAAACACATTATTCAGACAATTATGCCCCATTAGCAGTCATTTTAGGGAAAACTAACACTTAAGACTGGCTGCCTTAGCCTTCGCTTCGGTATTTAACCTAAAATAGCGCTTTCCATTATTTACAGTGATGAGTTGTATAAATCCTATACTTTCAATAATGTCATACAAGGAATTACCTTAATAGCTTATTTAAAGTGTTTACCTTACCTCAATCAGTACTATATTCAAAAACAAAAGGCAAACTTACTGGAATTGTCTTCATAGCTTTATTTAAGATGCCTATGACAAGAAGCAAAGGACGACCTACCAATGACCTGCACGTGTCCAATTATTGACATTTCAGAAAATAGAATACTGCTGTTATTAATCGTATTCATAGGTGAGCTACTCTTAAATCTGCTATGGGCTTTAGTAGATTCAGCATAAAATGAATTTTGCATATCTTATTCATTAATGTAGCAAATCAATCACACTGTTTATTTCTTGCTTCTGACTTAAACTAGCGGAAATTGTAAATGACAATGACGTAATTAATAATCAATGCAGTGGGGCCAATTGAAATTACGTCTGCAATAAATAGAATTTCAACGAACATTTTCGTCTTATAAGGAGTGAGCAGTAGTTTTCATTTTTAAGACATCAGTAGAACCAGTATTCGGAAGATTAAGTAATTATTTTGGAATTAGAGCAATTTCGAGTTGCAGCATCACTATTATAACATTTTCTGCCCTACACTTATTTTAGGTTTCAATATTTTGACTTGACTTGTATCTTTATCTTTGATAATTACTAGGTTATGTGCGAATTTGAGAGTTTGGAATTCTGAAGGTGCAATTATATAGGAATAGGAATTACAGCAGTACACGAATATAATTTGCGAGAGAAGCAAAAAACAAAATTAAATCCCTGTAAACGTAAATTGGGGCTCTTAATTAAGAAAAACTGAAAGAACCTATAATAGCGTGGTAATAAATATTTAAAAAATGTCGATTACAAAGATAGCGTAAAATAAAAAATTATGCTTTGCAAAATTGCAGAAATAATTGCACATGTATTCAAGGCCTTTAGGAGCTCGGCACACCGAGTTTATTCAGTCTTGCTGGATAAAATTTTGAGAAGTAAGCTTCCGGGTTGTTAGTGCATTTTAACCATAACCATCTCAAGATATTCTTCGAACTGTATTTGAATTTATTATTTTCGACCTTTAGAAATGTTATCTTCGAGGACAGTGGTTATCATTGACATTTTCGTTCAATGTGGAACGTATTTAGGATGCCATCCATTGCGATGGGACAGTCCTGCTAAAAATAGACTCATAGTTTCCAAAAGTACACCTTGGGTTTGGTACGTCTACTCAATGGTTATTTCTCTGTATTCGACTTTCATTGGATATCGTCTTTTTGAATCCCTACTTATTCTGGGAGAACCAATCGAAAAAAATATTATCCAAGTATTCTACGCAATTTCGTACGCCTATTATATGAGTAACAATAGCAGTTACTTGTTCAGGAGGAAAGAACTCGCAGAATTCATCACTTGCTTTCTAACATTCGACAAGAAATTTGAAAGTGGGCCGAAAATTTATTACAGTTAATTTATACCAATTTTAATTATATGATATGCACAATAATTACAATAAATGATGATAATGTAATTTATTTCGATATAGGAAATGAAAGGGTAAGGCCACAAATTGCAAAAGTTGAACTCAGAGTCATCATGATAGCAATGGCGGCTGTTGGACGTTTGGTTTTCGAAGGACCATGTTTTCTGGTGTTTTCGAAAAACAGAAATTTTATTTTTTCTATTTTCCAGCCATTCATTGATGACCCAGAAGACATTTTATTTTACAAATTGATTTTCGCTGGACTAGAAACTTGCTTAAGTGTATACACGTGGACTTGTAGCCTCTTTCACACAATTATATGGCTTACTTTTACCAACATTATTCCCGTTTGGTGCAAAGAAATGGAGTAATTATAATTTTATTTATTTTAAAGATCAATAATTTAATATATTTACGGATATTATTTTTCATTATAATTTTTCAATTTATTAGAATTACTGATATTTTTCATCGTAATTTTTCAATTTATTTTTACGGATATTTTCATCCATAATTTTCTAATTTATTATATTTACTGATATTTTCATTCATAATTTTCTAATTTATTGTATTTACTATTTTCATTCGTAATTTTCCAATTTATTATATTTTCTGATATTTTCATTCATAATTTTCCAATTTATTATATTTACTGATATTTTCTATCATAAGTCTCCACTATTTCTATTTTTTATTCTTATAGGTACCAAAAGAAGAGTTTTGAGAGCCCTGTCCGAAGGCAAACATTTTATCGCTCAGTACAAATTTTGACAGAGATGTTCAATAATTGCTACAAGTCATTTGCCTTCCTAGGTGTAAAGGCAATGTGTCTAATAGGGCTTATTATTTGCTTTTACGGTACTCTTAGATTTTACGGTAAAATAGAATTAATTGGTTACCTCTGCCTTCCTGCTTCTTGTCTCCTCGGAAGTCTTTACGCTGCAGTCATATTTCCCAAGTCGGCCGAAACCAGCGAAGCCCTCATAGCTACAGCGAATTCATGGCGCCACATTAGCAGTGATGCACTAAAAAGTATCACTGTAATAGTCAAAAAGTCCTCTCCAAATTTACCAAACGCTTCTAATGAGGATCATCAGAAAATCGAAGTGGAAGAAACTGAAAAATCAGAAAGCCCCACTTATACTACAACAGTAGCAGAAAGAGAGCGAACCTCGCCCGTCAGCATTGTCAAAAAGGGGAAAATAAATGAAGCATTCATCCGCTCTTGTCCAATAATGGGAATCAAAGTTGCCAGTTTTTACACCGTAGGCAGAGGAACTACATTCACCTTTCTGGATCTTGTTATTAATCAAACTATCAATTTGCTTATGACTTTTTAGATAATGCTAATGATACAACTCCAAAGAAAAATGTTATATAGCTGATCGAATTCTTCAATTATAGCTGCGATGTTGTAAAAACTCCGCACGTAGGAATTTTCTTGCTCATTTTCATTAACCCATGGAATTTGAGTATTTTGTCCAGGAATAGATATCAGGTTGGCCTTTATTTTAGAGAGAAAAGTAATTAATAATTCGATAATTCCTTAGAAATAACAGATAGAAATTTAGAAAGGCTTGTATTTAAGTGCACCTCAAAAATAATGGACTTACTTCAAGAAAAATAATCGCTTTACCTCATGTAAATGCATTTGTCTAATAAATATTTATCAAATCTCTAGTATCATTATTTCGAACAGAGAGTTGCACGGACACGGGCCGCCCGTACGGGCAGCTGCCCGGCCCGGCCCGTACGGGCACGGACGGGCACGGGCACACATTTCGTAAACTCTCACGGGCACGGGCGGGCACGGGCTGATCAAGGAGGCTCACGGGCGGGCACGGGCTGATCAAGGAGGCTCACGGGCGGGCACGGGCATTACATAATGATGCCCGCGGGCGCCCGTAAGTGCCCGTAAGTTTATCATAAAATGTAGTTTTCCTACTGCAGATGCGGATTTCAGAATGTAGTCGGCAGCCTAGGAGGCTAAGCCGTCGAACTAGAGATGAATTTCCACAAACTGCACTTCCCTCTTGCTAACTCACACTTATACTGGCCGTATGTGCTATATGCTGTACTGTACAATACACAGTATAGTCTGCGCGCATATGCAGTGTGCCGTAAAAGTTGCATTGGCGGAAGCTGTTATTTAATTTACACTGATGTACAAACACTAATTAAAGGATAAAGGAATGCATCAAATCGCATTGATCATTGATATCATAATTTGGTAATAGCCTAAATTCATTTTTCATTTCATTGCAAGTGAAAGTACAGCAGCAATCGGCACCGATGTAGTATCTTCTTGTACTTTTGCTGCACCTGATCCAGTGCATCTTAATATCTAACCCAAGTAGGAGGAGCTAGAGCGAGCGACGGCGGGAGTAGACGTGTATCGAAGAAGGTGGTATGGTAAAATTAGAAATAAATATTTTTTGGTTATTTTTAGAAATATTTTAATATTCTTCCGCGTGTCCCAAAGTTTCCCCTCCTTCCCTCTCCTGACTGCTAATCGAAGTACACCCCTGGAAAACAAAGTTTCGAAAATATTGAAGAAAAACTAAAGTGAAAAGTAAATAGCAAAAGTTGAATAACAAACAATGGAGGGAAATTCAAAAGACAGCCAGACTCAGGAAGAAATCGTGATCATTAACGAAGTAAATCGAAATAAGCGACTGAGAGCGGAAAACGGGGAAGGGATCGATGCATTCGTAATTCAAGAATGCAGTTTGCCAACCTTCGCAGCAGAAGAAAATGACAACCTAACTGTCAAGATTTTTGTGACAGGATTAACTTCAATTATAACACCACTAAACCATATAATTAAAACCGTATCCTCATTTATGTCATCAATTCAGGCACTAACAGACAGTAATCAAGCACTTCAAGGGAAAGTAGACGACCTTGAATCCGAACTTATACAGCAGAAAGACAAAGTAACTGACCTGGAATGGGAAGTCACAAACCAGAAAGACAAATTAGCTGATCTCGAGTCGGAACTCACGAAACAGAGCAAACAAATTGCTGAACTCACAGCCCAAAATGATTGGGTGTGTGCAAACGCTAAAAGAAAAAATATTGTGGTTTTCGGTTTAGATCTCAGTCAAAATGCTTCAGAATTCAGATCGCAAAAAGAAGCAATGTACTCCTTTTTTTCAAAAGTCCTCGGCACTAGGGTAAATATCAATTCTGTAGTGCAACTCAAACCAACGAAGAAACATGTTCCACGCATTCTAGTTACCTTAGAAAATTTATCTGATAAATACAACATTTTTAAATGCTCTAAACATCTGAAAAACTTTAATGCAAACAGAGATCCTGGATTTAAAGTTTACATTATGGACCATCTTACTAAAGAGGGAGAAAGAAAACGCAACATACTCTTGGAGGCGATGAAAAATGCAAGGATTAGTGGAAAAGTAGCTAACATTTCAGGAAATCGTCTCTTCATTGACAACCAGCTGTTCGTTCTTGATCGGGATGAAAAAGTGGTTCCACTGCACAGAGGTAATCCTAGAACTGTTACCGCTGGAAGAATTACTCAATGACAACCCCCTGCCACTCCATCGACACACCCTCTCCTAACTCCTTACTTACAAACAAAATTCAAAAATTCTAAAAATCAAAAAACTTCAATAATCCAAAAAAGTCATGACTCATTTTATTATGTAGTATTTTGGAATTCTCAGGGCCTTGCAAATTTTGTAAACCTTGATAAAAAGGAAAAGGAGAAAATTGCAAAAATTGATATTATTTGCCTAACCGAAACTTGGCTGCTTGCGTCAAACAATCTCGCTCTGGCTCCTCCTTTGGCAGATTATGTAAGTATTTTAAGCCCTGCAATAAAGGATAAACAAAAGGGTAGAGGTAGCGGTGGTTTGGCAGTACTATTTAAAAAAACTTCATTTTATTTAAAAGAAATCATTGATTTAACCAATATGTGGATAGTCATAGTACTTTATGATTTATGCACAAAAAACTTGTTGATAATTGGATGTGTGTACTTAAACCGTATTAACTGTATTGATATTTGTCTAAACATGTTTCAAGAGGTTATTGATTTAGCTGTATCAAAATATCCTGGAGTTGAATTTGCTCTAGGTGGTGATTTCAACTGCAGAGTCGGAAACCTTGGCTTTTGTGACCCAATCTCGATAGCAAATTCCAACATCAAATCTGTACGGACTTCGTTGGATACAAAAATAGACGCCAGAGGAAAGTGCCTAACTAATTTCTTCGATGAAAATGGACTGGTAATTCTCAATGGCAGATGTACTTCAGACTCAAAAGGAAGTTACACCTACGTCGAAAAAAGAGGGAAAAGTGTCATCGATCTAATTATTGTTAATTCAATTTTGCTGTTAAAATCTGACATGGAAATTCTAGCTGATTTTGGACTTTCAGATCATCTGCCCTGCCAACTTAAACTTCATCGTCACTGCATTCATTATAAAGAACAAGCTATAAGGAAACCCAACATAGTTAAGAAGAAATTGAGGTGGAATCCAAACGAAGTTGATCTGTATAAGGAATATCTCGCTACTAATATGACAGCTGATAACTTGGATTGTATAGACTCTAACACTGGGTATGCACATATAACTAATGCTATTGTAAAATCAGCTGAGAATTGTGGAATGCTAATTACATATAAGTATAAGGTTAAAGATGTTGCTGACAAGCCTTGGTATGATATTGAATGTAGAAAAGCGAAAAAATTTTTTAATAAGGCTAAACGTGAGAGTTTTAATGAAGGTTTTCCATTAGAAAAGACAAAAAGAGTTCTCGAGCTGAAGAAAGAACTTGTTCAGCTATATAAGCGTAAGAAAAGGAATCACGACACACTAATTCAAAATAAATTACATAACCTATCAGATAATGTAGAATTTTGGCAATGCGCTAACTCATTTAGAAGGAAACCCGTAAAACACTGTGAAGTCAGCAAATGCCAGTGGGAAAGATTTTTTACAACTGAGATGCCACCAAGAGAGGACAATGTTGTAGCCCAAGATGTAATAATAGAACAGCTAGATAAAAGTTTCACACTTGGAGAATTTGAATTTGCACTCTCTCATCTCAAAAATAAAAAATCCCCTGGAACAGATAGTATTTCGAATGAATTTTTGAAGTACATGCCAGATACTGTCAAATCCTTGCTTTTGGAGTATTTCAATTCTGTTTTTAACACTGAATTAACACCAAAAAAATGGTCTGAAATTGAGATTGTTAATATTTTTAAAAAGGGAGACCCAGGAAACCCTAGGAACTATAGACCCATCGCGCTTCTAAATACTACAACTAAATTATTTACCTCTTTAATCAATAACCGCCTTAAAAACTGGGTAGAAGAAAATAACATCCTTCCGGAATCGCAGTGTGGGTTTAGAAAGGGAAGATCTTGTGAGGATTTAGTTTTTGCTCTTAACGGCCTTATTCAATATAATCTGAATTATTTGAATAAGAGTGTTTATGTAGCATTTATTGATTTTGAGCGTGCATTTGATTCCTTGAGGCATAATTTACTGTGGGAGACCCTTGCAGAAGTAGGAGTGAGCTCGAAATACATAAAAATACTCCAGTGCATTTATAGACAAGCTTTTCTGAAGATTCGAACTGAGGAGGGCAATTCGGACCCAATAAAAGTTACGCAAGGAGTCTTGCAGGGTGAATTATGTTCACCACTTCTTTTCGCCATCTACATTTATGATCTCGAGAAAAAACTTAATAATTCATCACTAGAAAAAGTTAGTATTGGGCGAAAACATCTTCTGCATATTTTAAAATATGCAGATGACCTTTCTATTATAGCAAACAGCGCTCGATCACTGCAATTAAAGTTGAACCTGCTATTGAGGTATGCCAAAAACAAGGAGCTGACAGTGAACTGTGCGAAAACAAAAATCATGGTGTTTCGAAAGGGTGGTAGGATCGCAAATGAAGTTCAGTTTAGGTACAATGGTGTAGAAATAGAGGTGGTCACTGAATTCACGTACCTGGGTGTCTTATTTTCTTCATCTGGTATATTTCTAAAGGCGGCTGAGCAGTTCAAGAAGAAAGCAGCAATGCAAATAGGTGCTGTGTGGGAGATTCTTACAAAATCAAGAATGAACTCATGGCACTCTAGATTGCATTTATTTGATACAATTGTTAGATCGGCCCTTCTTTACTGCTCAGCCATCTGGGGACTTAGATACGAAAATGTGATAGAGTCTGTGCAGCTAAAATTTTTAAAGCGTCTTCTAAGACTACCACTGAATACCCCCAGCTATGTTGTTAGACTGGAAACTGGTAGATATCACACTCTGTGCCAAATTTTTAAACTGGCACTTAACTTATGGTACAGACTTTTAGCCATGGATGAAAATCGTTATCCTAAAATAGTGTACAATACTCTTTATTCTGAAGATAAAAATTTTGAGGTTGCAAACAGGTACAATTGGGCATCACAAATAAGGGTTCTGATTGAGGGGATCGGTTTCAGTTCCGTGTGGCAAGCGCAATGCAAAGATGTTTTAGCACAAAAGGCTCCAGAAATGATTGAGTGTTTTAAGCAGACTATGATTAATAAGGATATTGAGCAGTTAATGATTTCTCGTTCATTAAACTGGAGATTCCTGCTAGACGGAACTGTAGCGCCCTACCTAAATCATAAGCTTTCTCTTGAAAAAGTGAGAGTTTTCTGTCAATTAAGGTTGTCTAATTGTTATAGCCCTAGAATAATAGTTAATAATATTGTTTATCATATTTCAAATAAGAATATCTGTACTGTGTGCCGAAATGAAGATATGGAATTGGAAAATTGGTACCATGTTTTTTGTAAGTGTATTATTTATAGAGGTATTCGATATAAATTTATTAGTAAGTATGTGGACAAATTAAATGCTAGTGACTTCCATACTCTTTTAGAGGTTGATGCTGTAGCAATCCAAAGAGTAAATGATATTTATCATTTCCTCTCTGGAGCGCTTAAATTAAGGGCATGGGTATTAAATGAATAGGTGCTGCCAAACCGCTGTAACTAAAAGCAGAATCAAAATAATTTTGTACTGTTACATTATTGAAATTCGTAGGTTAAAAGTAGTAACTGTAAAAGCATTATAATATGATTGCTGAAATTTATGTATTGGTGATTCATATTTACTTTGTGTATGTAGACAATTGTCTGAGAAACACAATAAAGTCTTATCTATCTATCTATCTATCTATCTAACCCAAGTATCCCTGAAGACATTGATAATGCGTATAGATTGTCCAAAGAAAAAATTGAAAAATTGCTTCGATAAAAGAGTGACAACATTACTTTACGACACAATGAAGATAAACGGAGCCGTTCAGGAGTTTAGGAACGTTTTCAATTGATAAATGGTTTTTTAAAAGAGACTTATTTGCTGCTGCAAGCATTATTTACCAGTATTTTCTTAATTGTCATCAGCGGGAACAAAACTCAACTATCACACATACAACAACAAAATAGCAGAACAAAAGAATCAAATAAAAAACAAGCGAAAGACCGAAATTCAAATATTTTTATTTCCGGGACAGTCCCATATGCTTGCGTTCACTTCTGGTTTTAGGCTGCACATTTCATTCCGCTTGCATCTACCCTGACTGCACATGATATAGTGTTACGGGTGCCCGCGGGCGCCCGCGGGCGCCCACGGGCCGATTTTTCTAACTCTTTACGGGCACGGGCGGGCACGGGCTGCATGTGGAAAAACTTTACGGGCACGGGCGGGCACGGGCGGTCACGGGCACGGGCGGTCACGGGCCCCAAAAAGTCTGCCCGTGCAACTCTCTAATTTCGAAATTCGAACTGATAATATACCTTTGAAAGGTATATTGTTGAGTAATGATACTTTAATGATACTTGATAAATATTTATTAGCTAAATGTATTTCTATGATATAAAAGTGATTATTTTTCTTGAGGTACACTGATTATTTTTGAGGTACGTATAATTTTTCCGCATTTAGAAACAGGCTTCCTTAAATTGTAAGAAACTCAGGAAGTTTTCTCAAATATAGAATTAAGATTATGGTTATAGTAAAGTAGTAAGGACAGAAGGGATCCAGGGTTTGTATACAAAGAATTGTATTGAGTTGAAATCGAAATAAAAATTCTAGTAATTTACGTGATGATCATGACTTGCTGATCAATATTTAATTATTTTATTGCGTACTTTAGAAGTGACAATGTAGCTTTGTCTTCCGTACAAACCTTCATTTCAGTTTGTTTATCAGCACTTTAAAAAGTACACTTGCCTCTAGCTACAATCATAAACAGATGAATATAATATCAAAAAGGACATGTGCCTATACAGGCTATTTTAACTGGTTTACATAAATTATTCTATTGAGTTTTGCAGATAGACATTAAATCGGAAGTACATTTTGTTAGATAATCACTAAATTTGGAATTAACAGTGTTCTATGGGCTATAATTTAATAGAGCACTCTTTAAAATGGAGCATGATGACATTTTTAATAATGAGTATAAAAATTGTATAGGGATAGTACTGAATTATTTGTGATTTGATACCAGGCTAGAAAATAACATAAAGAATCAGCTTTCGAGTTCAATCATGAAGAAACACAAAATCAACGAAACTTTTATTCGTTCTTGTCCATTTCTGGGAGTCAAGGTCTCAAATTTCTACGTCGTAGGTAGAAGAACCGCCCTCACTGTGATGGATCTCGTCGTTTGTCAAACTATTAATTTACTCATGACTTCTTAAGACTAGTATAATGCAGAATGCAGATATGGATCTGGAAAGGCAATTAAAATGTAGTATGCTTGTTGAAACCTTAATTGAAAATAGGAATATTGAAAATTACTTTTTTATTCGTTTACTCACTAACAATTACAAGTTTGAATAAGTTTCTTTTAAAGGTGCGTAGGTGAAATATATTGTGTTAGAACTGAGATGTTGTCGGTAGTATAGTGTGTATACTTTATGCAAGGAGAATGCTTCTTTGCAAATAAAATATTATGAATTGTTAGAATCTATTTCTCGGGTTGGTTCTCGCCTTACAAGTAATGACTGCCAGTGATCAAGAGTTTGAATTGTAGTAACAACTTTAGATTTAATAAAACGCAACACTCAATGTATGATTCAAATACAAGTTCGCAAATCAAAATCAATTTAAAATAATATCAGAATTATGAAAGTACAGACAGGCACGTATCCAGAAAAATCATCATGGTGGGGCTTAACAAAAAATATGTTCCAAAAACTGCCAATTCGCGCGATGCGCGAAAAATTTTTGGTATTTCAATGAAAAATTTCCTTTTTTTCAAGAATTAGGGTGGGGCTTCAGCCCCGAAGCCACCCCCCTGGATACGTGCCTGAGTACAGAAATAAAGGGAGAGAGTAGACAGTTTACAATTTAGCTTTGGACTCTCTGAAAGCCGATATAGGAGTGAGTGATAAATTAGATTGAAAGGTAGAACGAAATATTTTCTGTTGAGTCGGCTTCGCACTTCGCTCTCTTGGCCGGAGGAGGAGTGACTCAGCCTTGTACCGCTTGTCGCAGTTCAAGAGCTTAGAGTTCTTCCCCGGAGAAGAACTCCACGCTCTAGAACCGCGACAAGTGGTTCAAGGCTGAGTCTCCTCCTCCGGCCCAAGAAAGCGAACTGCGAAGCCAACTCATCAGAAAATATTTCGTTCTACCTTTCCATCTATTTTACTACTTACTTGACTATTGGCATTCAGCAAGTCCACTACTAAATTGTAAACTCTCTACTCTCTCCCTTTATTTCTGTTCTCTCATATTCTGATATTATTTTAAAATGGATTTTGATTTGTGAACTTGTATTTTGAAACATACATTTGAGCTTTGCCTTTTATTAAACTAAGTTGTTACTACAATTCGAACTCTTCATCACTGGCAGTCATTACTTGTAAGGCGAGAATTCCCCCGAGAAATAGATTCTAACAATTCATAATATTTCATTTGAAATAAATATATTTTCATACAATACTGCTCACAGTATAGTAAGGAGCATTTCAGTGCAGTAACAATTGGAATTCTCGTAAATCAGAAATTAATGAAAAACTATTTTTAAAAGACAGTTAAATTAATGACGTCGTCTAATTCTAAATAATTATGTTCTATAGACGCAATAAACAAAAAGGCTTCTTGTTCATTTTTTGTTGTTGTTGTTGTGCAAAAAAATGGGAGAACCCATAGATAAGACATCATCCAAATCTTCAACGACATTTCATAAACCTACTAGGTATTCTGCAGCCGATAACACTAATTTATTCAGAAGGAAGGATGTAGGCGTATTTGTGATATGCTTTATTTCCTTCGACAAAAGATTTAAAAGTATGCATACATTTTTCAGATTTGGAGTTGAAATTATTAAAATTGTTAATGAATAATGTGTACTTCATTTTTAAATTATTTTATTCTAGGAACAGAGAAACATCTAAATTGCACCGGCGACTCTCAATGATAAAGTTGACTGCTGTTGGGCGGTTGGTTTTCGAAGAACCTAGTTTCCTTGCGTTTTCATATTTCTTTAGCTCAGCCATATATTGATACGGATGACGGCATACAATTTTACAAACTCATATTATTTCCTACCATTGTAAACGGAATGTCTGTCTTTGTTTTAGTGCATTAGTATCCCAATAACTCAGAAACGGTTTTAAAAAAATTGTTGAAACTTTTGGGACCAAACGCAGGCTACCTTTTGAAAATTGGGTGAAACTGTCACTCCCTTGTAGAATAAAAAAATTAATAAAAAAATAAAAATCATTGATTGAATATTATAATTTCAAATCTGTAGCTAACAGGCATAGATAGTTCGTTAATAACGGCACCAATAAAAGTCAAGTTTAATAAAATCTCCCTTTTAAAGATAATTACGTTCTTACATTTTTTGTATCAAGTTACTGCATGTTTTATTTCCGCAACGTCAGTGTTCTATCTACCACTGGGAGGGTGCTTAGTGCTTAGTGGTAAAAAGTGCTTAGTGGGTGGTAAAATTAGGAGGGTGGTTAGTGGGAAAAAGTGCTTAGTGGGAAAAAGTAGTATAAATAAAGAATCGGGAGTAACAAATGTTTTCCGATGGTATTTTCATTTAACATAACTCAGTTTAATCAGTTCAATTCCTGCAGATGTAAATGGAACAGAATTGATAAGTAGTGTCAAATAAGTAAAGGACTGAATACTCATTACTTGCACTACATTTAGAAATGAATTTGAACATTATGAAGTACAGCGTACTTAGTAGTGTACCACGTACGAAACTGACATTGCCATAAGTTTGTCTCCACACTCATTTATTAGTGAAGACAACTGCAAATTGCTCTCCTAAGCATTTCAGAAATGAATGAAAGGAAGTGTTAGTGTTATGATAAAAACAAAACACTGTCACTTGTACGAATTATTGCAACTTTTATCCAATAAATGATGTGATCAGTTATTGAATGATCAGTTATTGGACAAAAGTTGGAATATTTTGTTTTATCATAACGCGTACATTTGTTTATTTCAGAAATGCTTAGGAGAGCACTTTCCAATTGTCTTAACTGTAGAGGAAGGGTGAAGGCGAAGGTAAGGTGATGTTTGCTTCATACGTAGTACACTAAATACGCTATAATTTTACCCACTAAGCACTTTATACCACTAAGCATTTTTACCACTTTTTACCAGGTGGGTGGTAAAATCTCTGGATGGGTGGTAAATATTGAACACTGCGCAACGTGTTATATGCGTTTGCAAGAATTTATTTTTTGTTACTTTTTTATGGGATTCTCTAAAGTAAATTGCACATATTTCTTACTGCTCTACCTTAGCCACATCGATGGATTTTGGTTTAAAAATACTCATTTTAATTATCAGAAAAGTTTTGGCTGCCAAAAATTATGAACAACTTATAATACTTTATTTACATTTACAATAGGTGATAGGAAGTAAAGAGTATTAAGTGTGATAAGTGTATTAAGTGTGATGATTTTATTCCCTCATTGTCATTGGCATTCACAGTTTATTCCAGATGAGTTGTGAAGCAATTTATAGTTTGTACGTTTGTATTTGTTATTCAAATGCATATAGATTCAGTACAAATAAATAATGATCTGTTTTACAAGGATACCCACTAAGAATGCGAGGTAATCGCCATTTACAATCACTTTATTCATAACCAAGCTCGAGGTGCGACCAGAGGATCAGTCGTTAGTCAGAAATTTATTTTTCACATTAAGGGGATAATAGTCCGGAATTAGTCGTCCTGTGGGGATTCACAAATGACCTGCCTGAAAGTCTAAACATAGAAATTACAGAACGACAATAACAATAAAAGGAAGCATGTTATTATAAACAGCGAAATGAAAATTTTTGCTGTAAAATGAAAATGCTCGCAAATAAATCCAGCTAATACCTAAAATATGATTCTGGCCACGCCCATGTCTTGTTTACGCTCAAATGTACGTAAAAGATATTGCGTATTCAAAACAATAATAATAGCTACCCGGGTCTAATTACTATTATTGGTTTACCGTGGCTATATACCTATACATTTATTGCTTACCGGATGTTAGCATTGGAATTAATAATTTCTTAAGTGCTAAGTGCAGTAATTTTTGTAAGTCTTTAGAGTAAGCGCAAAGGAAAGGACAATGCTTACCTGTGCCACTTACTGTGTGTCGGATGCAACTTCAGATTATTTGGTAACAATTATAAAGTTTCATATGAGGAATAGAATTACCTTCAACTGTTAATTCATCGAATGGTACGTAATTATCACAGTCTAATGATCTTAATCTTTAGTTAGTAAGTGTTGTGGAAGAGCTACCTAACAATAAGTATATCACCGACCAACTTTGGTTTCTTTGAGTTAGTATTCCAGCAACTGGAACGAAATATTATTATGTAGATATTTTCTGATTTAATACACTGCATTGATTTTATTTTTCTGAATATCAGGCTGAGAAAAAAGTAATAAAATGTTGACACCAAAAACAATGCACATTATTGACATTTTTGTGAAATGTGGAACACACTTGGGATGCCACCCCATGAGATGGGGCACCTCAGCAAAGGATAAACTGGTTGTAGACAAAAGCCCTTGGATCTGGTACCTCTACACCTGCATGATCTGTTCCTACGGAACTTTTATTTCCTACCGGCTTTTCGAATCTCTTTTCATTATGGGAGAACCGATGGAGAAGACAGTCATCCAAATCTTCTATTGGATTTCTTACGTCTTCTATCTTGCTATGAACAGCACTTATATATTCAGAAGAAACGAAATGGGTCAATTCGTCACCTGCTTCATTTCCCTCGACAAGAAATTCGAAAGTAAGTTGTCATTTTGAAATTGCTAAAATTTACAGCATTTTGTTTTTTATTGTGCATTAAAATATTTAGTAGCAAAAGTACTTTATGGAAATGCAGTGTCAGTCAGTCTGTCGCACTGAAACTTTCAGTGGGTCTTCTTGAGACTAAATGTAAATTCCTTTTCAAAAATGGGCCATTTATTACCTATGACCTCCGAATAAAAATCAGAAACCTCTAAAAGTAAATAAAATGAAAAATATAACATGAATATAATATGAAATAATATCATATAATATATGTATATAATAATAATATAAAATATAATATGAAAATAATAACTACATAAAAACAATAGTTTCGCCGAATACCAAAATGTTTTTAAAAGTTGTATTTTCTATGTTATGCTTTCACCACTTAATAGGTGCCTTTTGGAATTGTTATATTATATTGTTATTCTTATGTTTCAGGAACAGAGAGGGTATTATTAGAAACCGCTAAATTGGAGAGACGACTAGTAATAATCGCTACGTCTGCCATCATGCGTTTGCTTTGTGAAGGGCCATGCTTCCTTATATTCTCAAAAAATCGAAACTTTGCATTTTCTTTGGTTCTGCCGTATATTGATGATGAGGATGATGTCATTTACTACAAACTGATTTTTGCTACCATTGAGACGTTAATCAGCGTCTACACATGGACCTGCAGCTTATTCCATACCATAATTTGGATATCGTTTACAAACGTTATTCCACTGTGGAGTAAAGAAATGGAGTACGTTTCCCCATGTATAATTACAAGCTCCTTAGAATATGTTTCTACAGATTATGATCTCTACCGAATTTATAATTTGAGAAATTTGATGTTTTTTAACATTTTCCTGAAAAATATCCTATATTGTATAAGTTTTCATTCTTTCTAATGACATTTTATTGGTATCAAAAACTGTAGGTACCAGATGGAAGTAAAATATAAAAGACCAATGAACAGAAGAATATTTTACCGTTCCTTGCAAGTTTTAATGGAGATGATGAATGACTGTTACAAATCGTTTGCCTTTGTATGGGTTAAGGTGGCCTGCATAATCGGAATGATCATTTGTTTCTACGGGTCTTTGAGGTTTTACGGGAAAATGGATTGGTTTGGTTATTTATGCATGCCTTCATCTTGTTTGTTGGGCGGTTTGTTCTTGTACATGATATTCCCGAAATGTGCGGAAACCTCTGCATCTTTGAAAAATACTGCTAATTCGTGGAAACAGATTAGCAAAGATATTATCCAAAGGGAATACACTCGAATGGCAATTGCCAATAAAAAGCGAGTAACATTCTCCGAAGCAAAGGAAACCGAAGAGATAATACCTCAAACACCGAAAACTGAAAACCGGAATCAGCAAATATATACAAAGCAACAACAACTGAAGTACAAAGTCAACGAAACATTTCTTCGCTCTTGTCCCCTAATGGGGGTCAAAGTCTCGAATTTCTATGCCGTGGGAAGAGGCACTTCATTCACAATAATCGATCTCATAATTAATCAAACCATTAATTTGCTTATGACATTCTGAAATTTTGGTTTTCATATTATTGCTTCAGGTCACAAAAATAAGTCCCCGCTGTTTAGGAAATTGTTATCTACTAATGAAAGGCATTTATTGAGCAGGAAACGTTTTTAATAATGATAGTTGATGAAACACATTACTTAGTATTTAACTGAAAGTCAATTTATTCGGGCTGAACAGGATCACCAGCCGAACTTTGTGGCTCTGGCTCCCCACCTCTTGGATTTTTCGGACGGTAATTTGACCCCTTCTTATACGATTTTCCATAGAAATCTATTGTTAACAAGAGTTCATTGACTTACTGGGTATTCCATAAGTCAAACCATGTTAAATGTTCTATTTGCTAAAGAATTTCAAGGCTAGTCAATGAAACGGCAGATCTCACATTTTAATTTAGCCATTTTAAAAATAGATAAAATGTTTCTATATAGTTATTGCGATTTAAAATATACATGTGAGATAATTTCAGACTTTTCAGAATATAACAGGAATTTCTAAGGTACAATGTGTCCCACAAGTCCCGTCAGGGAAGGAAGGGTTGTTAGGAATAACGTTGATCTTTACGTCCCGTAACGGGAAATTTACATCACATAGCCGGTTTTAGTATTCCCCGGGTGGAAACCCCAAATTACCTCATATGTACCAAACAAATTCCAATAACAATAGAGATATACTGGATAAAACTCAATTTGTCTTTAGAAAAGCGGAATTTGTTGCACGCTGTAATTAATTCGTTGAAAATGCGTGTCATCAGTTATTATAAATATGACATATTAAATCAACAAAGCGATGACAAATTACATTGTTTCAATGACCTTTGAAAAAGTTCTAAAATAATCACCTTTGAAATTCCTGAGAATACCCTTCCCTAAATATAATATAAATGGAAAGAGAAAGAAATTGGAAATTACCAATAGCATCGTCACCAAATGGTCCGGATGTTCTTCTGACAAATACTTCTTTGGGTGCTTTTAAAAGTGATTGCTGTTTAACTAGAATAGATTTTGGTTCAGCTTGAACTTTGGCAGGTTCACCAGTGTTTTGCGGAGTCTG
This sequence comes from Yoshiicerus persimilis, assembly GCA_020352615.2. Taxonomy (NCBI): domain Eukaryota; kingdom Metazoa; phylum Arthropoda; class Collembola; order Entomobryomorpha; family Tomoceridae; genus Yoshiicerus; species Yoshiicerus persimilis. The sequence continues at coordinate 4,095,588 of CM036944.2, read as the reverse complement.
TGGGCGACTTGCTGGTTGGTAGTGCATGAAATTCTTGCTGAATGCACCCGAATGACGCTGACTTTCAATGTCTTCTCCATTTGCTTTCAAATGGGCTTCGTCACTGTAATCTGTCGATTTTTGGGGAACTGCTAGCTCCATTTTCTCTATTCTGTCATGCGAAGAACCCTTACCACACCTGGGTGTCAATTAATCAACAACAACTACATAAACATTCACATCATTTCATTTGTAACTTAAAAATGGTTTCGCAGTTTTACTATTTTCCAATAAATGTATCATTTTGTTTTTAACTGCTGCAAAGCTAGTTTGAATAGAAATAAAAACGCTGAAAGTATTTTACAATGAAAAGATGTATTTTTAGAAAATGTGAAAAATTAGTAAGCTCAATACAAGACAAATATGCAGTTTTATAAAGAGACCAATAGATTCCTGTTTATGATAATTATGGCTTATAGATAAATTAGTATTAGATAGATATCTTTTTGACGTAGCGTAACTTTGGAGACGGCGTAGCTTAAGAATTTTGCTTAAGTCAGTTAGACTTACACTACGCTTAAGTCAAATAGTTATCAAATTTTCAAATCGTGACTTTAGTCGCGTTATTTCAGAAAATGAGTTGAAGTATTGGAGATATCATAAAATTAAAGAAAAAGACATAAACACAAGGTGTCTCTAAGGTTACGAGACATCTCGTTACGAGACCGTAACGAGGCAACCAAGGAACTCCTCGGTTATGATGCTACGTAAGGCTAATACGTAGAGTAAGAATTCTTACGTTGCCAAGGGCAGTTTTTCTGACGTAGGCGTAAGATTCTTACGTAAAGGGGAGGGGCTTGACGTAAGAAAATTACGCTACGCCGTATCCAAAGTTACGCTAAGTCAAAAAGATAACTATCTATTACTGTAAATATTGGTATTAATTTGTAATTATTTGATTAACCATTTCTTAGCTTGTTGGATGACACCAAGGGTTCCAATTAAAAGAAGAGCGCAAACCAGCAGTGTTGCAATGGCTTGTATAGCTTTTGGTACTTGAAATGCCCATTCTATAAAAACATTGGGTATTTATGTACTTAACTTTTATAACACTCACATCCATTTTTCATTCAGAAATTGGCTTGGTATAAGTAATATCTTCCCGTCAAAGATTTACTAAACAAAAACATACAATGTAGTAACACAAATGTTATAAAAAAGTTAAATCCATTATTTGGGAAATTTCTTTTGACTTTTTTAATAGTAGTTATAAATGACAATGTGAATTTGCTGATAACTTATAAAAACTCTTAAGTTTTTTTCATAATAATCCTGGTAGTTTTAAAGTAAGAATAAATTAGAAATTGAAAATGAGAACCTGCTTGTGTTTCGTCGGTAACACTACTACTACTGCTATTAAGCAGAAGTTGGAAAGCATCGGAAGGAATATTCAAGGTGTCATCTTCTAAAGTTTCTGTCGAATTGGTTTCATCCAGCGAAATTGGTAATATCTTGTTACTAAAGGACATTTTGATTTAATTCTGCTGTACAGTCTTCTCCGCTGTCAGTCAGAGAACTCAACTCACTGGTTTTCAATTGGAAACACTGTGAACCCCTGTAAAAATTACTATAAAAGCAGAAACTACACTTTTTGTAGCAGAAACTACACGTTTTCAGGTTTTTGCAAACCAAACTATCAAAATTGGGTATAGTTTCTTAAGATTTCCAAATTTTCAGTAAATTACAAAAACATTAACGGAAAAGAGGTGTTTTGAAAGAGAATAGAAGACAGCAGAGATCAATTTTGCTCATAATTAACACAAAACAAAATAGTTTGGTAAGAGTTGTTGAAACGGTGAGAATGAGACAACGGAACTGGGCTTTAGTTTGATTTTGCAGAGTATAATTGTGTGAATATGTAGCGATTAGTGTTTAAGTTTACTAAATCGGATTAAGTACATCGCTAGCATATTTAGTACGTAAGACTGCCTCAAAGAAATGTACATGGAACTCCTATCTGAACATCCTCTTGCTTATGCTTCTTCAATCGTACGTGAGAAAGAACCGAATTAAAGATAAAAATACATTTTGCTCTTTTGTTGTTATTGTCACTTTACATTCGCTCTTAATTTAATTCACGTTCGTTCCTATCCATTCCCTGACTGTCCTACTTATTTTACTATATATTTACACTGCGCAAATATTATATTCTAATACATATATCTATCTAAGTACATCAAGTACATCCTTATATTTATGAACTTTCCTCCCATATTAATGTGTCATTGCCAATGAGAAAGAATTAGGCTAATTTCCTATGACTAATCGTTTAAATATACATTCTTGCAATCTATTTATTCTTTATTGCTTTCTGATCGTCTGGGGCAGGGTGACCATATTTTCCGGGCCGAAAAAGGGGACACTTTGACACAAAGATTAGGGGTGGTTTCAACTTCAGAAAATGTATAAAAATAGCTAAATTTTTTGTAAAATCGGCATAAACTTGTAATGACCTAATGGAAACAGATGAAGAAAGAAATATTCGCGCGTAGCGCGAAAATTTTTTTCCCCAAATAAGCCCTAAAAATTTATTTTCATAAAGATTGGCAAAATCAAATATATTTTGAGATTTGTGTTTGAAAGGAAGTTTACTCCAGAATAATGAAAACTTAAGACCGTTATGCAAAAACTTGAGCAAATTAACGTAACGCGACAAAATTTGACATTTCTATTTTAAAATTTCATCTTGACGCTAAAACAACATAAACAAGAGGAAAAGAATGTCAACACTTGTACGAAAAACTATTTTGTAGTTCTTTTTATTGTTTTATGTCTACTTTGGCAATTTGTTTCCTCTCATGAACAGAAAAGAATTAACCTGAACTTGAGTTTTAATTAAGAAAACTGGTGGATAATGTTATGTGAAGATAAAACTTGCGCGAAGCGCAAAATTTTTCTGTTAATTTTAACATTTTATGGACAAAAATGACGATAAATGCTGGACAAAGACAAAATGGAAATTTTTGAAAAAGGGGACATAGGGGACAATTTGGTCAAAAAGGGGACGTTTTTGGGACGCGGGGACGCCACCTCGAAAAAGGGGACGATCCCCTTAAAAAGGGGACGGATGGTCACCCTGGTCTGGGGTGCACTTTAAACATCACGCCACTCATACTATAGTAGTAAAAAAATTCTTTTGGTTCTAATATGTTTGCAAATTATACAGATTTAAAAATCTTTTTACAAAACATTCAATATTTAATAGGTTTAAATAAAATATTTTTGTCATTTTGATTTCAATGATTTTCAGGTATTTCATAAATGTTAATTGTATGGGAAACGCCATAAATTCAGAAGCATAATTTAGTTCTATATAAAAGTTTACTAGACAAATCCGGAATCTGTATAATTTAAGGGTCAAGATCATTTGTAAGAGAGCAAATTGTTTTTGTCTCACATCCCACTTTAGAACCTGCAGTTTCTGAAGCGAATGCTCAACACTAGTGAAGGGAAGTAGGGAGAGTTCCTCGGTTTACAACAGAGATATAGGGGAAATAGGTGAATACAGCGGTAGCTTGTATATTGTAGCAGGATTTGTCTATTTCTGTTAAGTTAACATTGACGAGAAAGAGTTTGAGGATTTTTTCGGTTTCTTTCCTGGTTTGCTTGAGGACAAAGTGGATGGAAGTAGTTCATGTAGACTGGGGCAACGGATTTTCTATAAATTCGGTTGACATTGGAGTTTCGATAATGGTCTTGTCACAAAGCTGTGCCAGGCCAGAAGAGACAAGTAAAACAGTTGAGGGAGGAATTAACTCTTCCGTCTCTATTGCTCTGCTCACTCAACCAGAGATCTTAGGAACTCTGGGACTCTGTATAGGATGCCTCTTGCTATACATATAAATTCCTCTTATATGAGCCCGACCAACTAATGAAAGTCTGATGAAACGCAAGTATGTTCATGCAAAGTGACAAATTTGTTGATGAAAACTGATGAAAACTGATGAACTCAGAAATAAAAGCTATGTGATATGTCCATTGGGATATTCGACCACGCTGGTTACGAATATGAACTCCATTAAGTTGCAGAATCATCCCCAATAGGGGTAAGAGGTTATCCCCAATAGGGAAAATATTAATACTCAGAATTCGAAGCTGTGTGGTAGTTGTAGAAGGTAGTCGAACATGCTGGTTACGAATATGAACTCCATTAAGTTGCACAATCATCCCCAATAGGGGTAAGAGGTTATCCCCAATAGGGAAAATATTAATACTCAGAATTCGAAGCTGTGTGGTAGTTGTAGAAGGTAATCGAACATGCTGGTTACGAATATGAACTCCATTATGTTGCAGAATCATCCCCAATAGGGGTAAGAGGTTATCCCTAATAGGGAAAATATTAATACTCATAATTCGAAGCTGTGTGGTTGCTCTATAAGGTAATCGAACATGCTGGTTACGAATATGAACTCCATTAAATTAAAAAATCATCCCCAATGGGGGTAAGAGGTTATCCCTAATAGGGAAAATATTAATACTCAAAATTGGAAGCTGTGTGGTAGTTCTTTAAGGTAATCGGCCTTGCTGGTTACGAATATGAACTCCATTAAATTAAAGAATCATCCCCAATAGGGGTAAGAGGTTATCCCTAATAGGGGAAATATTAAAACTCAGAATTCGAAGCTGTGTGATAGTGAACTGTCACCTATGAACTGTCACACAGCTTCCAATTCTGAATGTTAATATTTTTCCTATTGGGGATAATCCATTATCCCCAAAGGGGATGACAGTACGTCATAACGGTGTTCATATTCGTAACCAGCATGGTCGATTACCCTAAAGAATTACCACACAGCTTCGAATTCTGAGTATTAATATTTTCCCTATTAGGGATAACCTCTTACCCCTATTGGGGATGATTCTTCAACTTAATGGAGTTCATATTCGTAACCAGCATGATCGATTACTTTTATGAATCGTCACACAGTTTCCAATTCTGAATGTTAATAATTTTCCTATTGGGGATAATCCATTATCCCCATAGGGGATGACAGTACGTCATAACGGTGTTCATATTCGTAACCAGCATGATCGATAACCCCTATGAACCGTCACACAGCTTCCAATTCTGAATGCTAGTAATTTTCCTATTAGGGATAACCCATTACCCCCATAAGGGGTAAGAGTACGTCATAACGGTGTTCATATTCGTATTCAGCATGGTCGATTACCTTAAAGAACTACCACACAGCTTTGAATTCTGAGTTTTAATATTTTCCCTATTGGGGATAATCTCTTGCCCCTGAGGGGGAGGATTCTACACCTTTATAGAGTACATATTTGAATTCCCCATTATTGATTACCTCACCAGTGGTTTTTGTGGGGTATAATTTTGTATTCTAAATATTTCATAATTTTATTTTTATTGCTGACATTTTGAAACCACACAGGTCAAGGCATAGGTCGGCTTAGTCTTAGTGCTGTACAGCAGTAAAATTTTTCATATAAGAGGAATTTATAGGTATAGCAAGAGGCATTCTATACAGAGTCCCAGAGTGCCTAAGATCTCTGCACTCAACTTCTCAACCAAGTCAAGTCACTCACAATTCGCAATTCCGTTTAAACCCAGAGCTCCGCCCCCTTTCCACTAAGACTTGATTCTAGGCTAATTTGACACACTGCCAAATATCCTAACCACCATAAAGCACCGATTCCCCATCAGTTAAACCTAACTTATATTACTTCCACATCCAATTATTATAAGAGTCAACACAGTTCATACTTTTTAATAGCTTCGTGTATTTCCCAGACTCATGCTCAATATACATGCTTTCCAGATTCCCTATACAAATAGTAACCCTTTTACACTTATGATGCCTCTATAAATATTAGGCTTTCCGTCATTATACATAAACACCAGATTCTCACTTTAATGAACACTTTTTCTAAGAAATACTCAGTTTTCATCTACAAATCAAAGAAAGAAAAGAAAAAAAGTTTCCCGTTTAAAATTGAACCAAAGTGGAAAAAAATTTTACCGCAGCATAAGGACATTAAAGCACAAGCAGAATTTTTATTTGTTTATTACAGCGTAATAATTCATTACTAATGCGTAAAATAAATGTTTTATGTCATACTCCGTTACAGTATGCATTAAATCAAGTCGAGAAAGTAATAAAATAATTACATCTCTCAAGTTGACATGTTAAATGTCTAGCTTAATTTCAGTCTTACTGTTTTTATTGCAAAAACATGTAAGATAACATTTAAAATTATACATTTACACAGTTTCATTTAACTATATACATGATATAAAGCTTTAGGTTTTACGAAGATATAAAATAAAATGTTTTTGAACTAGTGACTCAGTGCAATAAAGTAGACAAATGCATACCACACTTGCAAAAGTCACACAAAATATCAAATTACTATAATGATACTTTCTGCAGTATGACTAATGTCAATCTTTACTGAAACTGTTATTAATGTAGCTTACATAAAGATCATCTTTGGGTCTGTATGACTCATGAAGACTTTCTTGACTAGTTGCTTTAGATTTTCTTCTTACTAGGGGATGAAGATATTTTTCATCAATTTTTGTACCTTTTGTCCATCCTAATTGAAAATGAGATGAAACATAAATTTACTGGTTGTAAAAATGTATAAACAAAATGTTATACAGATTCGGCTGCTTATTGTTACTTACTTCTTGTGAGTAGACTTACAAGTAAACCAACAGTAATAGTAATTATTCCCCCAATAACAGGGTAAAGTGTATACGACACTGTAAAAAGCTTTGTAGGCCATTCTCTAAATCAAGATATTCACAAAAGAATAATTTTCCTTAATTTATAATTAATGTAGAATTAAAGTCGACTTAAATTTACAGAGTTAAGAAAAGACTTACATATCCATCGCGGTCATAGTTTCTGTACTATTGGGAAATATTGTTGAATTTCCCAATATGATATCCGTAGAACAGTTAGAAATACTTGTGGGCAATTTTGTTTGAAAAGGCACTTGTTGTTGAAGTATAATTGCTTGAATACTTAAGAAACTCATGAAAAGTAATGCAATAACTCCACCAGATATAGCTCCCTGAAATTTAAATCCAAATTTAGTACTTAATTATCATATATGAATAAAAATTAATTATCAATGAGCTGCTCACGTATTTATTAACTGCTGGCATAAATACTCCCATAAGGAAGACAGACCCTTGAATTCCGGAAGTCGTTCCACTGACAGTCACTGCCGATTGGAAAAGAGAACCAAAATTTTGCGCCAATAATGCCAGAAGAACACAGACTACTCCATAACAGGTAGCTGAAAAGATATTTCAATAAAATTACACGGAAAATGCAATTCACGTGATAATCACTGAAAACTTAAACTCACAAACAATTTTATAAGTTATGGTTTGAGATTTGTCATCCATTCTAGCGAAAAATGGAATTTTTGATAAAAAGTCCTCCCATGTCACGGCAGCCAAGGAATTCAGAGTGGACGAAATTGTGCTGAACAAAAATTTAACATTAGTTTTCCTTGTACTAATAGTATTTTCTAAATTGTGCAGTGATTTGAGTGTCATACCTGAGCACTGCACTGAATATAACTGAAACAAACAATCCCATCATTCCTGGAATAAATGCTAATTCATTAACAACAAAGTACGGAAGAATTTGATCCCCTTTCTTTACTTGCCCTGACAGAATGGGATCACAATCCGCATAAGTAGTGAAAACTGCCAACCCGGTAAGAAGTACAATAAACATTGTAAAGAAACCAAGAATATATTTGAAGATCATGGCCCTGATTCACAAATAATAGAATTACAGAATTATCAATGAAACAATGCTTTATGTTTTGGCATTTTATTAAATATGTTTATTAAATTAGTGAAATAAACTTTTAAAATACTTACTTAACCGCTTTTCTAAAACTGGACAAACTACAGTATCTCTGGACAATTGGTTGATGTGTTCCCACTAGACATAAAGCTGAGAATCCACTTCCCAAAATTATATTTAGCGCATTATGTCTCATAAAAGGATCTACAGTTAAGCTTCAAGAAAATTTCTCTTTTAAAAGGTCTTCCCTTCATTTCACATGCAGTAATTAAATAACTAAAAGATATACTTTATAAATTGTAATCTTCCTCTGTCATAAGCTGTTTCAAACGTTTTATAAACTCCCCCGGAGGCAATAAATCCTTTAACAAAAATAGATGACATGCCGATAAAAATCAGCACAAATTGGAAGACATCTGTCCAAACCACTGCTTTCAACCCCCCCTGAAAATATAATAATCTACAGTAATTAGTAATTAAGCCCCATTAGGAATTAAAAACACGTAAAATGATAAATAAATTTTTATAACCCATCTCTGAAAACTAACAATTGACGTATAAACAGTTCCGCAGATAGCAACTCCAATAATGGACATCCAAACAGGAATTCCTGCCATCGCCTCCAAAGCAATCGACGGTGCGTAAAGAACGATTCCATTTGTAAACAACAGTTGCAACATAAATGTCAACGATCCGAACCACCTTACAGCAACAGAATCAAATCGCAATTCTAAATACTAAAATTCATTTGTAAGATTCATTTGGCATTACCCGAAACATTTAAAAAAAGTAGAATTGCAAAAGAGTTACTTTGTAAGCAGACGTCAATTGCAGTTTGTACAGAACAGATACAAACATGTACACACTTAGTGGAGTTGCAACTCCCCCGACAATTACCATTAGGAACACCTGAGATCCATAAGTGTACACTTCCGATGGGTAACCTGTTGTAAATATTCAAATTCTAAAATTTTAACTTTTTCTTTTTTATTTCATAAATTCAAATTACATTACCTAAAATAGTAATTGCAGATAAATATGAGACGAGCATAGAAGCTGCAATGGGCCAAGCACCCATTTTCCTTCCGCCAACCAATAATTCATCATTGGATTGCTTCCCAGAGCAGAATCCATAGAAAACGCCAATGAAAAGAGAAAATATTAAAGTGGCAGCTATAACAATATAGTCCACAATTCCAAGAAAATTTTCTCCGAAAAGCATTTCGTCTTCGGACTAAATTACCAATTTTTTATTTCTAATTAGTTTTAAAACTTAAATAATTAAAAATTGACCAATTTTCTAATATAATTGTAAATTTGTTTAAGAATTAGGAAAATGTACCTTGGAACAGATTTTCTTGAAAAATTTGGATTAAAGCCAATGAATACTGCAGAAGTTAATTATAGCTGTTGTTGGTATGTAACGGAACGATGAATAAAACTCCACATCAATTAGTTTATATTTCTAAATGTGAAATGTAAACAAGAACGGTAAACTTTCTAAGTTATTGGCTCTTATTCAGTCAAAGGAGCGTTTCTAATTCATTGAACTCCCATTCTGACCGTAATTTAAATAATTTAAATTCTGTATTTATAAACAATAGAATTTAAACGACAGTCAGTACTAAATGAAGTAAACGAGACATGATATATTGAAAACAAAGTTTAACTTACGTGCGTTCCCTCACTAATTATTCATTATACGATTAGTTATTCAATTGAGTTAGTCCATCCAAGATGAGATAAATCAAAGAAGTGATTGTGGCTTTTATATGGTACTACTGTGTAATGATTATGAACGCTCTAAGAATATCAGAACAAGTTATTTTCTCTTCTACTCAGTAGCCAGTTTCTACATTTTATTTTGTCGTATGTTTACCATATTAATTAACTTTTTATAGCATTTGCCACATGATTTTGCAAATTTTGCGTCGCAGTCTACTTTTATGTTCACATTAATACAAATAACATTTAAATGTTTGAATACTAATTACCAATAGAAATATCAATGAAATATTAGTTTAAAGGAAACTAATCATGACTGTTGTATTTGGGAGTGCACAATTAGTAATTATTATTTTATTTTGTAGACTAATTATAATCTTTTTTAGTGCTCACTAGTAATATCATAGTTTTAAATTGTAGGGCAGTTAAAATAAATTGTTAGCATTAGCGTATTGGTATTATTGCTCAAGCTGTGTGTATTGATTGTTTAACGGAATAATTCCCTGTATACAAATTGTCACATAGTTATTAATGGTGTAATATATAAAAGCATTTATAATAACGGTGTTTGTAAAATATCCAATCAAACAAAGTAAATGATGTTATTGTGCCAGTAGATTAATTATTAACTCTGGCTTCCGTAGACTCAATAAGGCAATTATGAATCTGTTATTTCATATATGTGTTTATCCAGGACACATATTTGCACATTTTACCCTAAACAGAACTTTTGAGCACGTCACACCACAAAGCAAAGGTAAAATGCAATAAACACGAGATTGGCTGTCATAGTTGGGAATGTGGGAACGCAGCTCATCATCGGTAAATATTGCAATAGCAAATATAAACAAAGCATTATTAGTGTACAGTTGTTTTATTTAATTAATTACCTTTTGCGGTCGAAATCTGCATTGAAATATTTATGAGTCCACAACAAATCTGAGTTTGTCAACAAATCTGAGCACTATGTCATAATATTGTAGTAAAGTATGTCAAGCTTTATTTACTTAATTTTATCTTCTACCCTTCATAGCGTGCGTTATGCACCTTTCTTACGATTGGAAATAGTGCACATGCAGAAGACTTTTGGTCATGCAATTGTACATTGAAAGGTTTCTACTTGCATTACAGCATAAACTGAAAGGTAAAAAGCAGTATTTTCTGGTAATGTATTACGTGCTTCTGCCTTTTGCACAATATTACTTAGTTGTGTGTATATACCGACAAGTCAAGTACACAGTACACATAAACAAAGCATATAAAGACAATATAGGCAATTACTGATGGTATGGAGCGCAGAAACAGGTAGGTTGTAAAATATTATTTTATTCGCCAATACAAATGCATTTTGTATACATATTGGATACTCACTCCCCATTCAATGACCATAAATTATATGAGAGACATTTTAAATAGGAGAGGGGAGTTCAAGAAGTGATCTACTAATTAACAAAAACATAAATAGGAGTATGGTAGAATCACACTTTAGAAATTAAAATTATTTATTTATCATTCGGATCTTGAACATAACCCATATTGATTTCCTCCTGTTTATCTGCCCTTCTATTACTATTTTGTCCATTTTGTAACTCTTCTTCTGTACTTTTCTTACTTTTTGGCTTTTTTGGGTGGATTAATGGATGGGTGTAGTCTAAGCAAACATCTGGAGCGTGTTCACATCCTTCCGTGAAAAGACTGACAAAAACTCCCACACATATTGTAATAATTCCCCCAATTACTGGATATAGGACGTAGGAAACTGTGTAAATTTTTGTAGGCCAGGGTCTGAAATCAAGTCAAGAAAATGTTTTATAATCAAAATTAAAATTGGTATTACCAAATTATAAAATGTGTAAATTAATTGGTGCAACTGAACTTACACATCAGCAGCCACTAATGTGGTATTAGCAACAATAGTTGCATTGACTATAATGTCAGCGGGACAATGATTAATATTCAGAGGAAGCGGTTGCTGAAAGTTAACAGTCGCTTGCAGCAACATTGCTTTAACGGCGAGAAACCCCATACTAATAATTCCAGTGATAATTCCACTAATGGCTCCCTAAATAATTACTTAGATGACATAGTGGTTTAAGTACTAATTTTTACATGGAACTATTAAACAATTTAAGTTCTGTTTAGGAGAATTACGTATTTATTAACGGCTGGGATGAAAACCCCCATGAGAAAAGCAGATCCAAGAACTCCTCCAACAGTTCCAAATATTGTGATTGCAGCTTGGAAAATTGTTCCAAAATGTTCGGCAACAAATGCAAGTAAAATACAAATTATTCCGTACATCGCAGCTAAAAATAACAATACATTAATTAAAGTAAGAAAATTAGTTCCCCTGAAAAATTATGAATTACTATCCAAAGCACAATGACTTACATAAGATTTTGTACATCCAAGCCTTGCCGTTTTCAGACATGTTGTTGAAACATGGAATCTTTGATAGAAAATCTTCCCATGTGACAGCAGCCAAAGAATTCAGTGTTGAAGATATGGTACTACAATGCCAATGCCAAAATTAATTATTTTGTATTCTACATGTAATTCTTAAATTATAATAATTTATAATAAAATTTTTAAACCCACCTCAGAACAGCACTAAAAATAACGGCTACGAAAAGTCCCATCATTCCAGGAATGAAAGATAACTCGCGAATAACAAAATACGGAAGAATTTGGTCGGGCTTTGAGATTTGTCCAGCCATTACAGGATCACAGTTAGCATACGTAGCATAAACAGCCACGCCAGTGACAGCAACTAGAACCACTGTGGCACAACCAAATATCCAACTCCAGAGAATCGACCTAAAAGTTTTAGCAATAATAGCCTAATTAGTTAATTATTACCCATTATTAATGTTACTGAAGAGCATTAAGAATCCAGAATTTTGCACTTTTTAAACTATTGAACAGTTTTAATTACTTGACTGCGTCCTTATAAGTTGGCAAGCTGCAATATCTCTGTACGAGTTGTTGCGAAGTTCCAATTAAGCAAATTCCAGCAAAACCGTTCCCAATTAATATGTTGAATGTATTGTGTCGCATAAAAGGATCAATCGTCCAACTAAACACATAAAACATGAATTCCGTAATTTTTTTCAAAAAAGCTATTGAAGGAGATATCTATATTAAACCAGTATATATATTAATTGTAATTACTTCAAAAGTTCTAATCGTCCTCTAAAACTGGCTAATTGAACAGCATTGACAACTCCTCCAGCAGAATAAAATCCTTTTATTACGATTGCAGACATCCCTAGGAAAATCATGACGAACTGGAAGACATCTGATAATAAGTGTAATTTCAACATCAACAATTAAAAAAATCACAACAATTAAGTAAAATTGTAGAGAAAATGGGATTCGAGATGATCTTTTAGGGTCAAAACCGCATTCAAATACCTGTCCAAACCACTGCTTTAAGTCCCCCCTAAAAAAATAAACATTGAAAAATGTGCAGACAACGGTAATTTGGGCGAAAAGGAGCAATAATTTAAGAATACTTACAATGGAAGTATAAATTGTTCCACAAACACCGATTCCAATGACAGACATCCACATTGGAAGTCCAAGCATGGCTTCCATTGCTATTGAAGGAGCGTAAAGAACGATTCCAGATATGAAAAGCAATTGGAATATAAAAGTTATTGAGCCGAGCCATCGCACTGCTATTGAGTCGAATCTTAATTCTAAATACTGAAATATTTTGAAAAACAGAAAATAGTAATTACGGATTTATTCAATTCATTTGCATATTTTCATGGAACACAAAAAATGCTTGAAATTATTTTGTGTATTATCAATTACTTTAAAAGCACTTGTGAGTTTGAGTTTGTAGAGAACAGAAACAAAAAGGTAAATTGCTAAAGGGTAAGTGACGATTCCAAAAAGTGTCATCACTAACACTTGCATTCCGTAAGTGTAGACTTCAGCTGGGTAACCTAATAATCACAAAAAACATGGAAATAATCCCTACTTAATTTTTCATAATATTGTATTTTACCTAATAATTACGAAAAGCATGAAAATAATCATGCATAAATAGTCATGAAATAGAAATCAATTAATATGTCATTATTTTTTATTGTATTTTACGTAATAATTACATAAAGCTTGGAAATCATCATAAATATTCATGAAAAGCAACAAATACGTGATTAAATGTATTTTAAAAATGGAAATAATCCTTAATTTTAATTAATTACAACTTACAACTAACCAATTAAGTGTATTAATTTTTTGATTTTTACCTAAAATAGTAATAGCTGATAAATATGAGACGAGCATTGAAGCAGCAACGGGTAAAGATCCCATTTGTCTTCCTCCGACCAAAAGATCATTGCTTGTTTGCTTTTTTGAGCAAAATCCATAGAAAATACCGATAAACAACGAAAATGCCAAGGTGGCTCCTACAACTAAGAAATCCACAACACCTAGATGGTTGACCCCAATCATTTTTATTTGCTTTTAAAACTTGACAAAACAGTAGCAGATGGTTAAAATGAAAATGTCAACTTAATTTGCCAAAGTGACGGGGACGAAGAACACTTGCCATTCACTATATTTAGTTTCGAGAGTCGCAAGTAAAAGTTTCAGAAAATGCGTCTTTTTACGCCCAGCACTGTATACTTATATTTATAAAGTGCCTTTTGATAGGCATACTCCTGCAGAATACCTTAATCTTAACTACATGGAATTACAATTAAATTTACTATCTGTAATGGTATAAGGATTGTGTCAGTCAGTATGTGACGAGAAGGAAAAGTTTGCATTGATGTTATTTTTTGCCTTTCGTTTTGTTCTCACATTTTTTCACGTGTTGGCTACTGGCTATCTATTTGGACACTAATACTATTACTACACTAGAAATAAGTGTGATGACTTTCTATTCAAGTGGCACATCACATCACATCACTTGTATCACACACATATTATTTATGCAGAGAGGTACAACAATCTATAATGTCTATGTAACTTGAACTGGACAGAACAACAATAGCAGTATGCAGAGCACAAAACCTTATTTTGTTTTGCAGCCAAGCGAAGATCGAATGCTAATGTTATGTGGACGTGAACGAAGGATGAGGACAACCTGTTCAATAAGAGTTGGCTTGTCCTGTCATAAGAGCAATTAAATCTCCACCAAAGGATACCCCGTAACTATAAATTCATTCCCTGAACACAGTGATAGACAACAAGATTGCTGCTGGGCATAATTTTCTACCAAAGCATCTCTCTGCTGGTTTCTATACCTTAAGACATTAATGTCGATTAAATTGTAATTCTAATGAACCCTGAATCTAAGGTGAACCATTCAATATATTTAAGTGTACAATAATTTTTTCATTACAACATTCTGCAGTAAATAAGTAAATACTACGTAAACTTTTACATAATTATGCAAAATTTAACCGCAGGATTACAATGCAAACCACGATTTTATTGTTTTAATGTATTACATATAATTTAATTGAGAAAATACCCATATCTAGAAAAATCCATATTAACTTTAAACAAATACCTGTTCCTACTTGCAAACAAATATCAACAAAGTCAATATACATTGAATAAATATTTGTGATTTCGTTTTCCTGATTGAGATTGATGACGCTATCTATTACACATAGCGAGAGATATAGAATGTATTAGAATGTATTGATCTGTCAAGATTTTTTCTCTTTAGCAATGCGTAACTCAATGTGAACCGCATTTTGTTTGTGATCATGACCATGCCTTAATTGCCTTACGTCGCTTATACACGAAAAAGAAATTGAATTGACAGTGTTACTCAACTTTACTTGGTTCAATGAAATAAAATGTACTGCATTGAACTGTGTACTCTACAGGGTCAATGAGCATCCTTCAGTGCAAAGGTAACAACAACACTTTGAGCATATGTAGTTGAAAAGTATAACACAACTTATAGTACACGTGCCCACTTTTGTTAATTACGAAATATTAATATTCGTCGGTATAGGAAATCTTTACGATTTTGTCTTATTGAAGAAGGATTCACTTTTATAATATTCGTTTACTTCACCTTCCATTTTACGATCGTATTTCATTTGAGGATATTTATTGAAACAATAAGATAATAATTCAGTAGAAATGCACTAGCGACAAGTCAAGTCAAGTCAAGGGATGAATAAAACAGAATTTGCCATACAATAAATTAAAAGAATGTGCTGTGGTTATGTATACTATGTTTTTTGTTATTTATGTAGTCTTATGCAGTATGTGCATAACAAAAGCAATACATGGCATATAATGGTCAATGGGACACTAAATATTATGTTGGTGTCCTCGTTTAAAGCTGTGTGCGATTGTGAATGTCACAATGTTCACATAAGTTCAAAACTGTCCCCTACACTAAACTATTTCTTAAGTGACACATATTGCTAGTATTTAAGAAAAACCGTGTACAAGGAAGGTTAGGAAGCGTGTTGTTACATTTTTTATTAAATAATAATTTACATTTCTTCGTTTTTTCTGTTTTCCTGCAATCCAAATACACAATATTTGTAGCTAAAAGTTATTCATGCAAATCACCAATTAAATTTTGCTGGATTCTTGTCCTGTGGGAACTTACAAACACCACACAATTGAATTGCATGACCTATAAAATTTCCCATACAGGGTCATCTCATGTAATGAAGAACAGCGATTCGGTAATGTAGGTTTTCTGGAAATATTGGACGTTCGTGACTACTCTTTGTTTTACTTATAATAAGTAATATGTGCAATCTAAACTATTATACAATTATCTTAAATATTAAACCATTGTTGCGTGCATTCATGCCATAATATTTTAGCACTCTCTTAAATAGCAAAAAATAGAATTATATAAATTACAATACGACACATGCGTGATATGACAGGATTTGAAACCAAGTTATAATAATGAAAACGTGAAATTTGTAAATTTTAAATAATTTTCAAGAAAAGGACTTGGTAATGATTTTGAAACTTTTTCTTTATCTGTGCCCGTGACCACCGTAGCCACCAATATTAGCTTGAGCGGCTGAAGCAGCCCAGGCGGCTTTGTTGGCGGCGGACTGCGCAAGCGATAAATCATGAAGAGACGCTTGTTGTTTTTGAGCGAGGGCCCAGGCATTTTGTTGAGCTTGATAAGCCATTTGAGCCTGCCACGCTTGTACATTTCGCGCTTCTTGGAGAGCGTGTTGGGCAGCGTAGAGTTGCTGTTGAGAGCCGTATCCCCCGTGCTGGGCATTATGCAAGGCGATTCTTTTGGCAGCTTCTGCAGCATGAACAGCTGCACTGGCCTTGGCGGCTTGAGTACTTTCGGCTAGTGCCGCAGCTTGCGCTGCATTTGCTGCTTGGGTTATTTGAGCCGCTTGGGCTTGCTTGGCTGCTGTCACTGCCTGGGCCTAAAAGTTTTACAACCCCAAAAAATTTTCAAATAAATGGCTAATTAGAAAAAGTTTCAAATTTTTATTCATATTTTTTTAAATTTTATTAAAAATTAGAACAATGATTTTAGAACTCACCTGGTGAGCAGCTTGGGAAGCTTGACTTGCTAGTGTTGCTCTTGCTTGCTGGGCTGCTTGGTGCGCAGCTGCGCCTTGTGCTGCTTGCGCAGCCTTAAAAATTAGAAAATAAATGTTTTGAGAAATAAGTTACTTATTTTCCGATAAAAAATTATAATTTAGTGTGTACTTTAGCTTGATTAGCAGCCTGTTGCGCTAATGCGGCAGCCCCTGTGCAAATTTTAACAAAATTATAATTTTATCTCAATTAAATACTTAACTTAATTAAGTAGGTCAATCAGAAACAACTTTACTATTAAGAACACAGATTTCCTCAAAATTTTTCACATACCTCCATATCCTCCTCCATATCCGTAACCGCCGCTTCCGCCACCGTAGCCTCCACCTCCTCCGAAACCTCTTTTAGTCTACACTCAATTAAAATTAAACCCCGGTAGTTAACGAAACAAAATCCAAAAGAAAATAACGAAAATTATGGTATTACTCGAATTGTAGTAGGCTTAAAGATATATTCCGGTTTCATTTCAGCATCTGTACTTCTTTCGCATGCAACCATGTCAAAAACTCCAAGAACTGTACATAGAAAAACAAAGATTATTTTAAGCACTAAAAAAGTCTTCTAAAAAGTCTTATCAATAAGAATTAGTTAACTTACAGAGAACAGTAAGAATAAGAATAGAGGTGGTTAATTTTTTGTTAATTTGTAGAGGTGATGCAGACTGATTTGCTAAACAGAGCGACTTCATTTTGGAATTACAGAATGGTATACTGAACAAAGTGAATAAATAGGTCCACCTGTAAATCCTGATTTGTAAACAGTCTAATAAAATTATTTATATTGCTCTCATGCCCCAATAAGGTTTAAATATGACTAAATTTGATTATGCAAACTTCACCGGTAAATGTAACAATTTCCAACACCAAATCCAATCAAAGCTGAATTTACAATGCTACTCACCAGACCAGAACCAGAACAAGAACCAGCAAGATCAGAACCACCCAAAAACCTACTAACTACTGTAATTGTGAATCATGAAAATCAATCCCCGGAATTTATGGTCTCTAATAGCTATACATTTTACAAATGTACATAATATTTTGGTGATTACACTTTTGAAAATTCCTTTTTTCGTTGAAACTTTAAGAGGAGACTGAAAGAAACTTATTAAATTGTATTATAATAATAATGAATAATAATATATTTCGAAATTACTGTTGTACTAATTGTAAAATTGGAAATGGGAGTGAAAATCAATATTATACTTAGCATGTGAGGATCTGATTGCTGACTAAAAGGTCCCGAGTTGTCTGTCGACACTTTTAATGACAATTCAATTAATTGTGAAAATAGGCATGGCCGGAATCTGAAATTCTCACACTCGTTTTCATCGTCTTTGTCAACAAAAGCAAAAGCCGAGCTAAAAGAACTATTGAAGCAGCCAACCAAACCAAACAGTTTTCTTTTCAGTTTTAAATAGAATCAGAGTGTCTGTATGGCATTGCATTGCACTACACTTATTTTGTAGCCTATTTTACAGTGAAAATGTTACTTTATTATGTGGATGCATAAATATCAGATAATTGTTGTTTTTGTGTGGAAGAGAATCGACACAGCGCGATGCACGGCACAAGGTACTTCACACTTTTTCACACTGTGACTCTTCAGGTGAGGCAAATAAAAGGAAATGATGTGAATCGGATCTTTTCACGAAAATGTGAAATCGTACGTCTTTATTGTTCTTCAGAATCAGACTCTCTTTCAATCTGTCACATTCAATCCCTTTAGTGTAATGAGATAATAGAAACAATTTAAATTAGTTACATGTACACTTTAAATGCGTAAATGTTACTACAATTAAGAATAAATTCCGTTTTAGGTTGTATTATGTATCATTTGTATTTATTTCAATTTATATTATGCATGACTGAAAAGCAAATCTTTAATTTTCATTTTAACAATATTAATCCCCTACTACTTGAATACACCCACCCTCCCATTTTAATTATTCCCCACAGTTTGCAATTGTCCTTGCATAAACTTTAGGACTACCTTCATAAAAATAAGTTCTTGGAAGCAAAAATAAATAAGTTAACCCCGAAAGCAAAACCCTCCCACATTTAAAAATCCCCAATGAGCAAATTGAAATTAAATATTGCCAATATACACTTATTGCACTACACTAATACATTTATTTAACTATAGAGGTCCGTAGTGGATATAGGATGAGCTTGAGGAATTAATAGTATTTTCTTCTCTTGGTTTTCTTTGTTGAAATTTTGTTTGTCTTTTTGTCACTTGCTGACATAACATAACAAAAGACTCTCGTATAACAAATAAATAACTTTCTCGCATTTTTACTTGAAATTTAAATAGAAACAAAAATTGCATTTACAGAGCAAGGATTATTCTTGCTGCGAAATTTCGTAATCAATTTAGTTTGTCCGTGCTTATTAGTGTAATTATGTCAGACTAAGTTTTCTTCAGTAGAGAGACCTTCTTCTTCTGTATTCTCCTTTGTAGACTGCTGGGACAGGTCCTGTGGCGATGGTGTTGTACCAATTCCCTACTTGGTTAGCTGCTAAACCAGCATAAGCTGCTGAATGTTGCCCACTCTGTTGAGCATAGTCTAACCCTTGACCTGAAGAAGCAGCAGAGTTGATTTGAGCCTAAAATATCAATAGATATTAACACACCGTGAATGGACCTTGAAATTATGTATATAGTCCTTAAATTAATGTAAATGTTCCTTAAATCAATTTAAATGGTCCTCAAGATAATGTAAAAGTTCTTAAAATAGTTCAATTAGTCTTTATAAATAAAAGATGTGCTGAATTTTATTAATTAGGTATTAAGAAGTGAAAGATTTACCTGGTATGACTGAACGAATGCATTATTTGGTACAGAAACAGCTTTTAAGGCCAAACTATCGAAAACCACTTGAGGTCCGCCAACACCACTGAATGAGGCTCCAGCAATGTTAGTGCCTCCGTAGCCGTTTCCTAACGAACTCTGAGCTCCAATTCCTCCAGAGTAACGCTCCCCGTAATTTCCACGACGCACCTGTAATAGAAACAATGAGAATAAAAGAATTTAGTCTTGAATCGAAATTATAATTTTAGAATAATATTTTTGTGGGTGTAAAATATTAATTACTCGAATGTGAGCTTGCTGGGTTTCATCTACGGGTTGAATGGAAGCCCAAACGGAAGAAACGCCAAGACACAAGCAGAAACTGATGAACTGAAGATTTTTCGTCATTTTAAGATTTTTAAAAATGTGGAGCATGAGAAACTGAAAATATCATATAGTAGCAGAAGGGAAGAAATAGATGAAGAACTAGAGGAATTGTAACCCGAGATCCTTTATATATACTGTGTTATGACGCTAACTGATTTATCTGCAAGGAGTACTCCTGAACAACTGATTATCAACATCTCTGTGAGCAAACTCACAATTACTACATTAGTACACTAGTAATTATCGCAATTTGGAACACGTAGGTTTCATTCTCTATTCGCTCTAATTTCAGTAACAAAAAGGTAAAACACATGTACAACCAAATTCCTAATGTATATATTTAATTTCTGTTGACAATTAGCCTCTTCAGTAAAATGGAGGCAGTTGTAGATAATTAAAGTGTAGCGAATTAAATAACCCAAGAAAACAGAAGATTTGGAAAGGGAAAGGCCCGGAAATGACAGCCGAAGCAACCAACCTTTCAATTGTTTGTCCTCGCAGTTGGTTTTTCTTTGTCTGAAACATCGTGGGCGGCTTGCCTTTGCGATGATGACACAAAAGTCCATTCTTTAACCATTCATTTCAGAATTCAGCTCACTTTTTCACTAAAAAAGAACTATTTCAGAATTAACTCACAACTTACCTTTGCAAATCTACCTTAATTTGTAACTGTAAGATGTGTAGGATCTTTACAAAGTAGCTACACGTGCAGTGTGGAGAATATACTCTTCTGTGAACTGTTCTAGGCATAATATAATGATAATGGGTATACTAATGATAAACATTAGTACCGACAATAAATGGCAAAATCCAAATAATAGTTTTGACCTACCAAATTTAATTTGTTTTATTTTTATTCGGGAAAACATTCAGCAGTCGCAACAATTTCTTTATTAATTATTTATATTTTATAAACTATAAACTATAAACTATTTATATTTTTTAACAAGAGTAACATTTATATTAACTGAAACAACTGAAAATTCTTGACTGATGAATTTATTTATCTGATAATATTATCATGAATAATATAAGAAATGCATAAAATCCACCAGGACAGTTTTTTATTTCAGGTATGCTCTCATAAAATCATCCTGTTGGGATATCTGTTCATCTAGAGAATTTTGCTTCTTTAATGTATTAAGTCAGTAAGAATTCATCACGTGCAACAATTTCTAAAATCCACTAAATCAATTCAGGTCCAAAATACTCCAAAATTAAGATCCTGCAAACTTCTTATGAATACCAATACAATTTGTAAAATCGCAGAATAGACAATCAACAGAGTCGGGCAGATATTAAAAAACTATGTTCCAAAGGGAAATAATCCAATCATCGAAAAAACCAGGAAAGAGAATCCGTGTTTTATGCAAAAATACTGAAAGAATCTTCAACAAACTTTGGAGTTCATTTACAGACGATTTTCATTATTTTTCAGAAAATCTATATAATCATGCATTTGCCAAAAGTATTTTTTGAATATTCTTTTATTGAAAAGCAGATAAGATGAGAATGAAGAGATGGGAAAAATACTTCTTGTTGCTGTGAATATTCTTTTATGATCAATTTTGTGTTTATTTTAAGTTCACAATAAAAGTCGTTCGAGTAATAGGGACGCTAAACTCAAGAGTTCTGACTATCGCAAACAACTAGCAAAAATTTAATAGGATTTGCTAAAATTCTCATTCGATAAGAAAGTATACAAACCTGTCAAGTAAAAACATGAATGTGATATTCCGATATTCGTGAAATTCTATAGTTAATAATTCAATAAAAAATAGTAATTGGAAAACAAACTAATTCTTGGAGTTATTTTCAATTGGATTTCAATCTTTTATTTAAAACCGATTCTCGATTCATTAATAATCGTTTTAAATTAATCTGTTAAGGATTTTATGAAAATAATTTTAACACCCGATACTTAACTACTTCCAATATTGCACTAATGTATTTACGAAATTGTTTCATAGAGAATTTTAATATTATATTATTCATTGAGGATTTTAATGAAAAGTATTTTTGTTTTTTGGCCTTTCAATATGTAATTCATGAAAGTAATATAATGATAATATAATAGCCGGAATTGGGAAAATCAGTAAAAAGAATTTCCAAGTTTTTGTTATTTTTGGTTTTCACCATTTCCCATTGTGGCGAACTAACCTCGAAAATTCATTTGAATTTATTAAATTACAATAGTGAGCACAGACAGATACAAGTAAAAATGAGCAGAGCGTGAATCAATAAATTTTATCCTATATCGTTGGTTCACAAGATATCACAAAAATGACAATGCTATTCAGTAATGTCGTGTTTAATTCTATTTTACGGTTATAAATATTAGAGCATCCATCTATCCATATGTTTTCTAGAATACATTAAAGGTTAAATAAAATCACAATATTCGAAAGTAACTGCAATATCGAACTTATTAAAATAAAATTGAAATGTTAGATTGGATCGGTCATCAAAGTCCACCCTTGTAAGGTTGATAATGATTTCCAGAGTTTAGTACAGAGTTAAGATGATTTAGAGAATTGGCGGATGAAGTGGCGGAATACAGAAGAACATTAGCGTCTAAATTTGGCAAAGAGTGCCGTTGAGGTCGTGGTGTTCTGAAAAATAGGAAAACAATAATATGCATCTGTCAGAAATATAATTAATTAATAATAATTAGTGTAAGTCCCTCCCTCCCTCCCTTCCAAGTAGAATTTTCTGCTTAAAGGCGGAAGTGTTTTGGATGGAGGCCTTTAAATTGAAAACTTACGCGCCCCCCGACCCGGAATTAGCAAAGTTTGGTGTAACACTCCCAAAATAAGCGGTGTGGTAACTCCCTCCATACCCTCCTGGCTGCCACCCGGATGGTCTTGGTTGTGAAGTTGCCTGTGGTCTTGAATGTGAACTCTGTGAATAAGAGTTCAAAAGATTGTTATCCAGGGGACCTCCACTTGAACCATCGTACCCGGATCGGGGATGGGCACCCCCAGAACCTCCGAGGTACTGGATAAATGGACTTGCATCGAATCGAAACAGGTAACCATTTTGTTCGGCACCATGTGATGAAGATGATCCTGATCCTCCGAAGACCGGGTATACAGATGCACCACGTTTAATTCTCTAAGACAAATATCAACTGTGTATTCCCCGTATTTTAAAATGTAATAATAAAACAAGTACTAATTTAAATTATGTAAAATTAGTCCGATGACTTGCTTACTTCAAGTCCCACACTGATCTTCACTAAACAAATCACAAACACCACGAACACTGAAAACTTCAGTAACATTTTCAAATTCTCTCTCTGAAATGCCAAAAAAAGAAAAGCAATAGTTATTAGTATTATTTTGTTCTGGGAAAATTTGAAACGGAGCACCAATGATTGTAAATGAAAACTTGAAAACTAATTGTGAACACTGCTGAATTTATTATTGTGGCGTGACACATAAGTAAAAGTAGAATTTTTCAATTTTTATTTTTATAAATTAGGATGCCCAAAAAGGGTAACCAACTTGAGGGCAAGTGTGCTGTGGGGGCGTCTCGAAGAAATGGGATATTTCCGAATCTCACGAAATGTTTATATACGTCGGCAGGAGATACTAAAAGAACAAAGTGGCTCTCTTCTGAAGATGTTTTCATTGGTACTATTTTCATTTGGGATGCAAAGCCAAAAGCCAAACTTGCCTTATCTGAATTGAAGTAAAAAAGAGCGACTTTTTTCATTCGGTACATCAGATGTCTATTTCAACAGTTAGTGAGTCAGGTAACACCCAGAAAATTCCCTTTGCTTTTGATTTTGGGTTAATTGTTTTCCCAGACTGGGAATTGTTTTCCTTGTATTCCGCATGGATGAGTTATTTTGATAATGCGAAAACAGCAGGCCACACTATGAGTCTTTTGACTATTGTCGATTGACGTGGCGCTAACAAGAAAAGTAGAGGAGGTGCATACTTTGAAAAGATGTTCTATTTCATCATTCTGTTCGTCGATTGCAAAAGATGATGTGCTAAGTAAATGATATAATTCGCCTGAACCATTATTCCCTAAAAATGCAGATGAGTTGTAAAATAACATTGTGGTTGTAACGAAGAAATAATATTCAGCGAGCGAAACGAAAACGAAAGTTTCTTTATTAAAGATTTGATTGTTTTATCCGAAGAATAACAGGTCTAGACATAATATCCCAAGATTTCTCGCTTTAAATTATACAGCATCATGCATTTCTATTAATACTCTTAATTCCTTTTAAATTACAATTCAATTAAGTCTCTCATCTTCAGTTTAACTCATCTCAGCAACTCAGCAGTAAACATTACTACATTACAAATTCCGTTGAAACATGCTTCTACTTTTATTTCTTCTCCAAGTTTATAGTTAAATTGCAATTTGCAATGTATTGTGCATCCAAATTGCAGTATTATGCAAAAACAGCAGATTGCAGTTGAGGTAACGACATTCTTTGGAAAACGACGAGGGTATTTCCATCACAATGAACCTCCCGCAGTCAGGCACACTAATTCTGTGAAATTTGTCAGTTCGTTATTCATTTTTTGTTTCCGGATATTCTTTGTTATGTAATGCAAGTTTAATTATTTTACTTGCATGACTTTTCTGTCGTGTCGTTAGCAAGTCTGTTACGCATTTGTTTACAAAAATCAATTGATCAGCTAAGATCGCACACATTTTCCGAGAAATCATGATAAAAGACGATTATTGCGATCGTAATCAATCTGGGTTCAATTCAGATCAACACACAATTAGTGATACAGTATCTAATTAATTTGTTTTATTTTTATTTAGACTGTTTTCAATGATTTTACGGCCCAATTCACTCCCAATGCCGTTTCTTTATTAAATTGCGAAAATATATTCCCCGTTGATTATTTGATTGGCAACTACCCTCAATGTGTCAGAATAACTCACGCAGATTTTTATTCTAGCTTCGGAAAATTGAGAAATATTGCCAATGACGAAAATTTGTAATTCGCTAAAATTGGGGTTGACCTCTTTATTTCCAAGAATAGTTACCGTTGATAAGATTCCCATATTCCCTTGAAATTACTAATACATGTGATATTTAGTACAGGTTAAGTTACGCAATGGTTATTTGCTTAGAATTTAGTAATAAAGAATAGTTGAGTTAAATACATATATGGACGCAGTTTACTGTTTAGCTTATAAAAGCTTCTTGTCTTTTCTATTTGGCTGCCAAACAGTAATTTATGTTCTTAAAGCTCGGTCACAGTTTTGCAAGTTACATTCTTATTATTCTATGATACCAATACTTCGTATAATCAGATAGCATTTACAATATTTCTTTTTGGGTAGATTCATTTTTTTAAAACAACAACGAATAAGTTCCCGATTTATGGGATCTGTAATAATTCATTTCTCAATGGTATTGCAATTTATTATGTATTTGTATTTCTAAGGTATGC
The DNA here is from genome assembly GCA_020352615.2 of Yoshiicerus persimilis. Taxonomy (NCBI): domain Eukaryota; kingdom Metazoa; phylum Arthropoda; class Collembola; order Entomobryomorpha; family Tomoceridae; genus Yoshiicerus; species Yoshiicerus persimilis. The sequence goes on along the minus strand of CM036944.2, from coordinate 4,069,844 downwards.
ATGAACATAATTATGAATTTTATCAGAGACATAAACTGACCATTATTTATTGACAGTGTTTTTATTTATTTATTTTTCATTTTCATTTTACAGTTTTAAAGAATTGCATATATAAGAACTTATAATTTTATACATTTTAGCATCAGGTGAGTTAAAAGTAAATTTATTACTACACTTCTACACTATACACGGTTTGATTTTTTAAAGTCTTAAATGTGTGCACAAAATTACATTTTAAGCAAAAGAGGTAACATATTCCTGAGTAAGATTGACATCAAATTCTTTGTGGAGAACCACAGTTTGAAAAGATTCATAATTCAAATTCAAAGTGGTAGCGAATTCATAAAGAGATAGGCCAGCTTTACAATAAGATTTATCTTCTTTTCCCGTAGCCACCCTTGAATTTGGAACCGGCAGCTGCACTTGTCCTGGTAGCTTTAGCGATTGAACTGGCATCTAATTATAAACAATAAAATTATTAAAAGTACAATTTAATTATAAGGAAAAATGTCAAATTTTTTGCTTACAATCCCCGACATCAAATGCATTTCCCAGATCACCGGCATTCAGTGAAAATAAATTTCTTTGATTTTGATCGTAAGCCAGATTTCCACCTACACCTCCACCTATAAGCAAATCCGTAGAGTAAGCATAGCCACCGTGACCGAAACCTCCTCGTTTCACCTGTAATTATTCAAGGAATCAAAAACGGTGTAAGAGACTGCTATCTGTATTTCTATGTACTGTTGTAAAAAATTAATTGTAAAATATATAAAATAAATGCAGACTTTATTCAGATTTAATTTCATACAGAAATGTTTGTCAATTTGAAATATTTATTACCCTCTCGTTTCCAGTAGACAAACACACAAATATTGAAAAGATAATACTCAGAACCAAAATTAATTTAGACATTTCAAATATATTTAAGATTTGTGTAAGTGACAAAAATTGATGAAACTGGGTAAAATGAAAAGGGAAGTACTCTTCGGAAGTCAAATCTCAGAAATCAATTGGAAAGCAAGTAAGAGAACGAGGATCTATTTATAATCTTGCGACATCCCTTTCAGTGAATCTTCTGTTCCACATTTTCTCAAAGGTTTTCATCACATATCCCACCTGTTTCTGTTGTTTCTCTTCTTCGTAGTAATAATCTACTATTTAGAAGCTTCTAACTATCTTTACTTATATTTAACCCAGGCGACATTACATCCTTTACGAAATAAACGATATTACGATAGTTAAATCTGATTCTATACGTGCAGTAGTTTAAGCTAACTGAACTGAACTATTGATACAATTAGTTGCACACTGTTTATTTGTACTTTTCAAGAAAGAGACGACTTTTTGCTAAATAGTGTGGGAAGTAGTGACAATTTGTACATAAAGGATAACAATTCCAAATTCCAAGTACGTGCTTTACTTACATTCTTAGTAAGCATTACGGTACTAGTCTGCACACACTAATTATAATACACACTTTTTAAAGTTACGAATAAGAATCTAGAGCAAAATTAAGGAATCTCTTATCATATGCTGTAGTATTTATCAAACCGTTGACGAATATTGAAAAAATAGTGGTATTCCAATAAGGAATGGTAAAATTATTATCCTTTTATCCTAATCCCTATATGCATATTTTGATTTTGGATTTAATAGGATTTAACATTACTTTTACTTATACTACTTTTATAATCATGATATATTTACTAGCTTCACATAGTAAAAAAGAATGTTTTATAGCAGCTGCATTCATAAGATAGTACAACATGGGATGAATCAATTGTTTTTAGGAAACACGACTGTTCTTCATTTAATTATTGCTTTTCCTCCTTTAATGCGTGTGCAGAGGTTTGGCTTTGTCTGTATTCATTTAAAAATATCTGACACGGTTGGGCACCGAGTCGTACGTAAGTTTTCTTCTCAAAATCCTTTAAATATGTTTACCAGCCCAAGGCAAATTCTTCGCAAATAACTAGAAGATGGGAATATAAATAAAACTATAGTATGTACATACATGAGATTAGGGACAGTGTTTATGCAGTATGGCGATACAAGTAGCGATTAACTTGTACTACATTTATGGTTGACATAAACAAGGAAGACCATCAGTTATATTATTAGCTGCATGCAAATTAAGTAGCTTCTTGTTTGGCCAACGAACCCTTAAAAGTTTCACTTGTTTATTAGAATAGTGTCTAATCTTAATTACTGTCCAATATTATAAAAAATGTAATCTCTTTTTGAATATCCATGTTGTATTAGATATATCGGTCACATAAATTCATGTAATGTCTTAAATACTGATAAGAAATGCAATTAAGATAGTTTGATAATTATTTTTCTTGAATAGTCTTTGTATTTGTTAAATGCAGCAGTAAATACATTTTTGTAAAATTATTCGGAGCACATATGAAAAGTATCGGAAGAGTTATAATTATAAGGGGAATATCAATAAACATTTCCGATACTTTTTCACATGCTGCTCCGAATAATTAATTATTAATGTAATAATTACTTCTTTCTACAGTCATTTAACATCAATGTTTTATTTTTATAATGTTTTTGCAATAATTTAAGCATTATTTCTTTTCACACTTAATATTATCAATTTATTCCGCAATTGCAAGTTACTTATGATTATATTATGAATTTATTACTCTCTAAAGAAAAATAAAATTCGTTTGTGTAGATTAATAATGAATTAATAGATAAGATAAAAAATAATATAAGATAATGTGTAAAAGATACGCAAGCAGTTTTCGTTTTATATTTAACGATGTATCGAAATTAACCGGAGTAGTTTAATAAAAGCAAGTTGATTTAAAGACGGATTATTGGATTGTGAAATGCGTTTTTAATTACAGGTGATTTCTCTGGTCTGGTTACATTTGCATTAGGGAAACATAGAAAAGGAAGAGAAAGAGTTTATTATCTTAAGTGTCTTATAATTTTATGAAAAGCAGAAAGAAGGCCAACGAAACAGAAACACCGATTGCGAGGTTTATTATTTAAGTAGGTAGACTACAACAGTCAGATAGGTAAGTAAAGCAACACACCAGATAAGAGTCAAGCATCAGCATATTCACGTAGTGTGACAATAATTTTTGAATAGCAGGTGAGATGCTCTGCATGGTAATTATAGTCTGTATTTAAATGAGACTAATAATTAAAAAGAGACGTGACTTGCTCTAGTTACCCGCATTTAAGTCAAGTTTGTATGAAATGAGTTCCTACTGAAGGAAGATCGGCAAGAGTGTCAGCTAACACTTCAATCTTTTGCAAATCTTATCAAAGGTTTATGATTTGCATCTACGAAGGAATTTTGAACTTTTAAAAACAAACTATGACAACTAACTGTTATTTATGTAAAAGTAATATTCTTGATGGGTGTCCAAAAACATTTTTCAGTGACAATGACAATATTTTGCATTTGGTTCTTCTGAAAAAAATGAGAATGGGTAAAATGGTTGTTCAAAGTATTCTTTTTATCTGGGCATCTCTTATTTTGTCAGTGGAACTGTCTTCTCCTAAAGATTTCTACCGTGACTACGATGTGAATAATCCCGAATACCCGAATGACATCATCGATGAGCCAATTAGCGGTGAGAGTCGTGAAGTACGGAGCCAGAGAAGCGAAAAATGGAAGAACATCTACAAGATAATCGATGATATCAACGAAAGCAAATCTAAGATGATGACAGTGGATTTTGGATCATCCTGTAAACAAGAGGATGACGATCGCTTCCAGCAAATTTTCTTTGTACTCGACGGAATCGAAAACAGACCGAATATCACCGAAGATTATCTGCTGAAAATGGTTACCAGTCTGAAGAATGTTACAGAGAAATTCAAAGATGTACAATTGTGCAAATATAATAAATCATTGGTCTGTGTCGGGAGTACATGCGCGTGTGTGTTTGAAAAGATGGTGCAGGGTACTCCTGAGGGCGGAGGCGATCAGGAATGCGTTTTCAAAGCGAAGGATCTCTGTTTTTCAAATGATTCCAAATGCGAAACTGGCTACACGTGTGCACTACGATACAACGTGGACAGTGAAGATTTTCATGTACCATGTAGTGAAGAAAATATTTTTAAAAAGTGTCACAGTGGCAAAGGTGTCCGGGTGGAACGGGGAAGTAATAATGAAACACAAGGAAGCAAATCAGTTCCTCTTTTAATGTCAACTCGTCGTGAAAATTGTTGTTTTTGTGTCGAATCTGCAAAGATTAACATGACCGCATCAGTTTCTGACGAAGAAGTTGTCACCCACAGTAATTCCCAAGAAAATATCAAGCCTTTGTCTTTATTTGTAGTAGTTCTTTCCGTTTTCTCAAAATTCATAACAGAATAGAGATGTAACTTTACGAATTTATCGTTGAGCAAATAAAACACTTTTTTGTTACAAATATACAAAAATAATTCTCCTTAAAATACAAAATATTATTTCTAATACCCTACATTTGGATTTATACAATAATTTCACAAAACTAGTAGATATTTTTAGCATATTTATTTACATACAGGAAGGGCAGAAATGCCAAGTTTTGCTTATTTTTGTTTTGAGGCGGAGTCCTATTGTGCTCCGCCCCTTCTATAACTAATACGGTGAAGGTTGGTGGCCATGCATTTGACCGTGGGCCAAAGCGAGCCCGTGTGAAATTAAATTTGAATTCTCTCCACTATAATTTTCTCGGTTGGAATTTCTGTGTCCGTGAGAAGCGCGACCCTTCATTGTGGGAACATAAGGGTATGGCAGTCCTTGCATACTATCGTGCATAACATGGCCGTGTTGAAAAAGAACGGGGTAGCTTTGTTTATACAGCGGGACTTTTACTTTTATCATCGCCCCACTGTGCCCGTGACCGTGGTTCATGGAAAGTTGGTGAGAAATTCTCTGGGAAGCGTCGGACGCTTCTACCGCTTCGGCGGCTAATTTGAAAACCATTTGAACGTACGGACTGTGACTGTGTCTTTCCGGGTATGGCAAATGGCTTGTCGACGATTGGTCAATCGACTCATTATATTTCTCCTCTGACGACTCTGACATGTTTTCATCCAAAGATTCCAAAGAGTCAGATATATTTTCCTTTTCTTTGGCACTCTGTAATAATGTTAGTTTTTTCCGTTTATTTGAAAATAAATTGTAATCGGGGTACCTTTTGGCATTTCCCTAAGATTTATTTATTTTGTATATGGGAATTTCTAAAATCCTGTTTAATTAAATCTTTACCTTTTTAGCTCCCCTTCTCCCGGCTTCTGAGTAGCGTCCGAAGGAAATGAAACAGATTAAAACCAAAAAGTACCGTAATTCCATATCACAATAATTCACCTAATTAATTTTGATTGACTTTTCCAAGAAATATTCCGCACGTAATACTAAACGTTTGATAATGTACAACTTGTACACAGAAATAACTGCTAACTGCTTGTTTGTGAAAAGGGTGCAGTTAAAATACGCATTTCGTATGACAGCTGCAAGTTTATATAGAAAAGTTTGACTTAAAACGAGTATTATCATGAATAGTAAAGAATTGCAAATGGGAAGTGATCTGATATCTACCATAGCATCCCTATTTTTCATTTATAAGCTTTAAAAGCGGCCACCTTGACCGAATTTTCGAGGATTAGGATTTTGTAACATTTCTTTCAGTTAAAATGCAGTGGGTTGGTTGTTAAATTGAATCTCTGTGTATGCATGCATCTCTAATTGCAATTGTGATAGATAAACAATTCTAATTTGCGAGTGATTTGTGACAAACCCATTTGAAAATAATTCAGAAAAGTACAATGCACCTGCAGACTCAGACTTGGCATTATATCATTATGACATGGACTAAAGTTAAACTGCAGTTCATTCGATTAATCGGTTTAACTTTAGGAAAATACCCAACAGTGCAGAATGCACTAAGAAATAAATGCTCCGCGAGTTTCTGTGATGTAAAAGGTTATTTTGTCCATTAATCTTATTGACATTGTCCCATTATGAATCCTGTCCTCTGTCCTGAACTGTCGTTACGTTTTTTGGCTCATTGACATTTATTCTTGTTATTTCTGAGAAAAGCACGTATAGTGTGCTTATAGCTCGTTACGTAATAATAATTCATTAAACTGTTGCTCACTGCATGGGGCATGGCGTATAACATGACATGAGGTTGCCCTTTAGTTTCCTTATTGTTAGTTACTGTGCAGGTTGACTGTCCCATTGTTTGCAATTATCTAACTTTGTTATGTTTGAAGAAAATAGCGAAGAATGTTAAATTGGATGTATTAGAGTGTGGAAGGTTGTTTATTTATTGTCCAACCTCTGTTATATTAACTTATGCTTGTTACACTGCAATTTACACGAAAATAATAAAGCTTGTTTATTTAACGATAGAAAATTTTAAGTCAGCTACTCAAACATTTTCATAAGAATTAAGAACATAATATTAGAGATAGGAATTCTTATGGTGATGAGATGATGATTTTAGTAATGAGACAGTACAGTACACAAAAGATTTTAAACAGAAATCCTGTTTAGTTTTACATCATAAAGAATATTAAGATATGATTCTACTCATAATCACTTAGAACACACCACAACACAAAGGTCATTAGTATTAGCAAACGCGGATTTTCTTTGAGAGGGTCTCATTTCATGTATGTGGCCTGGCCAAACCTTTATTTATGTAAAATCATGCCATCAGGTTGCCATCTGTCCTTTCTTTATGATTATGTTTATGAGAGTCGTGATCATTTTTACGGTCAAGAAACAGTTGAAGAAATATAGGTATAAGTACAAATTAAATTTTTCCAAACAGAAGTCCTCCGTTTCCGAAACCACCTGAGGAGAGAACAGTAGGACCATGGTGCCCTAAATAGCCCCCATAAGAACCAAAAGCTCCAGCAACAGTAATTCCTCCTGCAGCCCCTAAACCGTTACGCCCAGAACCAGCCCCGTACCCTCCAGCGGTTGAACCACCGCTTCCGTGGCCTACAAATCCGCCGTAGCTTCCAAGAGCAGCCTAATCACATTACAATTTTTGCATCAAAAAATATAATTGCAAATTTTATATTGGGGGTCTACAAAATATGATTATTTTTTTATAATCCCTATTATAACAATAAAATTTTTTATCTTCCTCGACTAAAGTGATAATAATCGAGATTATAATCGTTTTTTTTTGCAAAGGAAACTGTAGACCCCTATTATAAATAAATAAATAATAAAATAAATATTTTTTATACTTACAAATGTACTCTGTTTAGCTACTCCACTGAAGTCTCCATGTCCCCCTGCATAAGCAGCACCACGTTTTGCCTGTAATTGTAAGATGAATAATTTTATTACATTTTGTAATTAAATAAGTCGTGAAATATTAAATTAGCAATTTATTATTATAATATTAAGTAATAATCGTCATATCCTTAGATTTGTTTACGAAATTATCGGATGACCCTTTCGTATAAACCACTTATTATTATTAATTATAAATAGCTGAAGGGTTTAGTATTTTGTTTGTATGGGTTTCGGCTTTTTTTGAGTACCACATAGGTTGCAATTCTTTGTTAATTGTTGTATTGATTGATTTATAGATGGGCAATCAATTTCCAATATTTCAGTTACCACATGGGCAGGCGATTATTTATGAATCAATCAGACACACTATTATACGCATTGCTTTCTAACTGATAAGAAAAATTGAGGAGCACGATTTTTACCCGGAGCGATAACGGCGATTGGTTGTTCGTGTCTGAGTCTGTGGCCAACACTCCCGTCCACACGATAAACAGGACGAAGAACATCTGAAACGATAACTTTAAGGATGCCATCAGTTTTTGTATTATTTTTAAGCTATTATAAGTGTATTTATCATAAATAACTTTCAAGAAGTTATTTTAAGAAAATGTAACAATTTTTGTGATTTGGTGTGTATTTGGAATGGATGCCAAGATTTCTTATTTTAATTAGTGATGTGTTGATCTTTCTAACTAGGAGGAAATACTATAATGAGGAGAGAATTTCTCTCTTGAAGACGAAAAATTCTTTTTCACTTGTATTTATAGCTTTCGCACGATTTGAATAGGGAAGTGCATGCTCATTCTTTCGTTAACTCTTCTTTTACGAGATTTATGTTCACTAGCATTCTAAGATTATAACAACTGCAAGTTTATAATGCGGATTTAATGCTTGCAATTTAAAACATCACTTTTTTACATCCGTCATGCTACACATATACTTTTAGCTTAGATAAACCTTGTTTTGTGTACCTAACTAAATCTAAATCATGTATTACGTTTATGTATTCGTATTTACGATGCAGAGAACACAATAAAGAAACTTTGCTTTATTCTGTTTCTCTTTGTATCGGAAATAAAAAGATGTGCCCACGTTCACTTTCCGGTTTCCATTCATCTTTCTATTTCACTCCGTTTTGTCATTTAATTCAATTCAATTTATTATCCTATGGATAACGGATAGGCAAACTTCTTTTAAATAACCAAAAAAATAAAATCGTAATCCTCTTAATTTACAGACATTTGAATTCATTATTAAACCAATAATTTTAAACGGATTACGCTTGGAATGAGTTTGTGATACTAAATACAACGTTTCACGCCACTCAGTAATATTCTTTTCATCTTTATAAATGAATAAGTATAATGCACAGATGACATATGCTTCAATTTCTTTCTGAATATTTAATAAAATAAATCTTATATACTTAGGAAACATTAAAAACTATTAAGATGTACATAAACTGAACACTGATTGCGGTAGTTCATGTAGAGATGCGTAAAATAGTTACTTGACATGTGTAAATATAAACTGTAGCAAGTGGAATTTTTCATCACAGTCAATTAAATGTTTAAATAGCATCATTAAAAGGAAAGTGCTTCTCGTTAAGTACCAGACAAGAAGAATTAATCTATTAAAAAGCGATACATGCCAATTCCTTTTAAAAATTTGCATTCTTTAAAAATGCCAAAGAGAATTTATTACTTTCTATTTAGCAACTCATCTTGTGCTAACATTAACACAAACGCATTAAATGCATATGTTCCGTTTCCTTGTTTTAATCAAAGATGTTTATTATTTACTTTTTTATTATTTTATTTAAATTCTTCAAAATTTATTTTATTTATGGCTCAGATTTGAGTGAACACTGATTAAGGGTGAACACCTAGTACAAAGAGATTTTAATGAAGACATATATGTTGTGAATGTTCAACGTGTCATTAATCATACCAAACATATTATTATTATAAATCTAAACAACCATTTATAACTAGGGCATGATTTGATGGGAATGGAAAGACACACCTTCATAGTTCCGTCTGTTTGTTTCAGTTTCAGATCATTAATCATCACAACTACATTAAGCAACAAGCACAGCAGAGAATTGCATAAACCATATAGGAAACCTAATTAAAAATTTAATGTAATCCATACTCACATACAGCTTATTAATTCATAACCTGCGTTTTGAATTAAGGAGTAAAGAGTTAAGAAGCGAAGTGTTGCTCTTAAAATGATCTTGAAAGATTTCAGTCCTGAAGAACCAAATATTTGCTTAATTTTAATTTGAGCATTCAACTTTTGAAACTAGTTTAGAGTTTGACAGTAATAGTAGCCAAAAGTGTGATAGTAATGCTACCCAACAGTGTGATATAAGTGCAATCATGACCTGATAATACACTTTGTACATATACCTATATACTACTTTTAAAATATTTTTAAACTTTCCGTAAAAATAAAGCTTTAGAATGTTATTTAATCTATGAAAAGCCTTTCTGCTTTGCTATAATATACAACGTTTTATGCGGTTTTATTCGAGAAAAACTCAAAATGACAAACTGTAAATAATTTTAGATTATTGTCTTAGCAGAAATAATAAGGACAATAAAGTCCGAACCATTTTGCCATTATTTTAATGCGCGATGTTTTTTAACTAGCAAAAACTCGGTTTTTATGTGAAAAGTTTACACTATACATTTCTATTCAGTTGCGATTTAAGATAAATGATCAGTTGTAAGTTTACAAAATTTTCTCTGCATAATATTCTTTGCTCTAATTCAAAAAACAACAAGTGGAGCAGTGCAATTTTCTCGCTGTGCAAGCTACAGAAAAAAGATTGCAGTGAATATCTGTCACTTTTTCGATTTGCCATCGAAAAGTGTATTTTTTCTGCAAATAAGTATCTAAATCCATAAAAGAAGCTACAAAAAATGTCAAACTGGGGTTTGAATTGAATTTTGAGGAAAATGGATGATTACGTTATTGTAATGGAGTATATAGTGGTTGATGATAAGATCCGTTAATACAAAGGGTCGATATACCGTGTCAGTCATGCATAATAAAAGTGTTGATCCAAATAAATAATAAGATTTAATGCAGTGCATGCAAATGCAATAAGGAACCTATAATGCAGAAATGATTTGAATGTTCAACCTACTGCGTATTCGCCAACCTTGGCACGATACTTGATCGATGGTCATCTCAATGGAATATTGCGATTTAATTTTATTCAACGTACACTATAGAGCATTCAAGTCAGTCTACAAATTCAATTTAAATAGCACATTAACATTAAAGGAGTACAAATTCTTATTATTGAGTCATTTACATGCAAAACGCGGTCTGAGCCGCAACTAAATTACATGGTCAAGAAAATTGTAAATCGTTAACGATTATTGCAATTGGGATTCTAACACACTAACTAATAATCTTGCTGCATGATAATGTTCTAAAAAGTACAAATTATAAAACGTTTTGTTTTAAATCAAAAATGTTGTAAAAAATTGGTTAAGACGACAAAAAAATGTAATTATTAAAAAATTAAAAATTTCGTGTGTTAATACTGTAATTACTTATGACGGAATTAATTAATAAGGTTCGTATAGGTTCTAGAAATATATATTTTAGTTTTGAAGACCTAATAAAGCCAATGACGAGTTTCTTGTAACGATAGTTGAGATGCTTGAGTACAGTGGAGAAGAAACTCGAAATGATTTTCATTTCGAGAAGTAATTCTCGTAATACAAGTCGATAAACCAATGTTTTAGGTAATAGCAATTTAAATGTACTAATAGGACACAACATACATTCCACATTTCCATTACCTCGATTCGATCTTGTTTGTAGTCAGCATAGATGCAGTTCCTATGCAATGGGCTATGACCACCTTATTATGTATCTACATATTGTATCACTTTATGTATGGCTGGTGATAACAAGTAAAAAGACTTTGACCGATTAAATAACTTCCATTAAAGAAGATTCGTGTCATGTCATGTCATATACAGAGAGTACATGTTATTTTATATAATATGAATTTACACCTTATAGGATATGCCAAAGACACGAAAATCATGCTACCAAACTCAACCTACTGATTTCTGAATCGACTTGGCTTCAAAACCTGAATGATCTCACTAAACCAACGAAACAACCCCAGACTCCTAACTAAGGTACTGTGTTAGCCACAACTGCCCAAAGCTTAGTCTTAACCATCCCTACTTATGCTATCATAATATACCTTTTTCTCAAAACATCTTTTCCCTAAATCCTCATTTGTAAAAAGAGTAAAAACACGTACACTGTTTTTACTAATATTCGCTTATCTAATTGCAGGTTTACTTTAAACATAAATGCAACCGTGAAACATCAAAGAAACAATATATTCAACAAATTATACTCAAAAAATAAGTAGTCCCGATTTTATTGACCACTATAATTAGGTATACAATGTTTTTATGTATTATTTTCCTTGTTTACTTACACCATTTTTTTTACATTTTCATGAAAAACTCAATTTATATAATTCACTATTCAATTTTATGGATAAATCTTATGAAAACTTCCTGTAAAAGAAAATGCTTTCAACAATAATGTAATTTCTATCATAAATGTCACTTAAATCTTCAAAAATTTATTAATAACGCGTAAAATGTAACAACGTAATTAAACAACATTTTATATTACCTCAATGACCTATGTAACTTTACCGTTTCAATGAAGTAAGGATTAATTTTTTTAATCTGCCATTTTTTAATTATTCAAGTATTAACCTAAATTCATTAACCACAAAGCAATTAATTTTTGTTTGAATTTCACAGCTAAGTTAATTTTTGGATATTTATGTATGTTTTCAATAATGCATAGTGATATACATTATTCTGCATTTGTTTTTTGTTGTACTATCAGTACAAGGACTACTAAGCACTACTGTGTTCTTCATCAATTATAAGTCTATCTATATAGTTTGATGAAGAACACAGTTAGACTCATTTTCATTATACAAAATAAATAATTAGTTCTAGTGAGTGACTCTGTTTATTTTTGAAGTTGATTGAGTTCATATGGTTTATAATCAGAGCTCATCATCAATGTTATTGTTGCAGATGTAGACTGAAAAGTTATCTTGGAAAAGAAAGTTGTGTTGGAGTTTGAAAGAAGGGGGCTTAGGAGGAGATAAGCGTGTAATAGATGTACATAGAAATGGAATGCGACTGTTATTAAGTGGTTTATTATAGATTTCTGCCGTTGTTTACTCTTGTGTGCAGCACAGTGCAATTTTCTGTGTGAATTCGTCTGACAGGAATGTGTATGCTTTGCACTCTGTTCTACGCAAATAATCTGTAATGCATAAGTGGTGTAGTATGTAGAGTTGCTCTCATAAATAATTGCTAGTTTCAAGTTTCAATTAGTACTTGCACACTCTGTTGGTAAAAGGGTTTAAAAATTACAAGCAAATGTTAAATGTCGAGGGAGCAAGTATTAATCTAATTGTTCGTCGTTTGTAAACGAAAAACTCCCACTATTTGTATACAAAATCAATATTGCACATTAGTGCAGCAAAAATCATGCAAATAAAAGGTAAATTTCTGAGTTATTTCTGGTTAGAACAGGAAAATTCTCTATTAGAAAGCACATACCTATAAATCTGTCATGTGTTTTCAATTTTTAGTTGCTTTACACATTTTAAGGAAGAATAGTAAGGAAATCTTGGTTAAAATGTACCAAAATGTGAAATGAGTCTGTCTGTCTGTAGAAAAAGATATTAATACCAACTTGGTAGTAAATTTTAGCCGTTCTGCTTCGTATTCAGGTTTCCCGTCAAAATATCATCCCATTTGAATCATAAAACTATTAAGTCCAATTGAGATCACTTTATCTGTCTGACTCTGACTCTGCTAATGAACGTAATGAATGAGAATCGATTTTACAGCAGTACTGATTTACATTTATATTTTTGTGTTATGTTTAGACTCACCACACCACACCACTAAAAATTACTAGACCATGATAAATACATTGAATTCAAGATCACCACTTTTATGATTTACTAATAAACCAAAGCTTAGCTAATGGAATAAAATATTAGATTTATCTTCTTCATATTTATTGTTACAAGTTGCATATCTTCACACTGTACTTCCTTATCCCATTTTACTTTAGGATAAGTAAGCACCAGTACCTACGTACGAATTGTTCTATTGAATTTATGTATGCGTTATTATTGTATCTTGTATCTATTATATTATTGCATATACATAAATAATACACGCTTCTAAGTATTCTTTTATTGCAAGATCTTATAATAACAACACAAGTTAATTGTGCTAATGCAATAATCTTTACGATTGTGTGTGTTCGCTTTTTATTACACCTGTTGCAAGTTCAGTTACATACATAGTAGACCAAAAGTACATACATACATTTATTTTTATTACCACTCGTAAAGTAAAACATCTTCGGACCAATTACTGATCTGACAATGAGGTGTGTGTAAACGGATACTCTTTCCTTCTGTTGTATTATTAATGACCAATTATCTGATAACACAGCGCGTCAATTCGTAATAGACTAAATATGTAAGTGTGTAAGTGTAACCCGAGCATTTAACCGCAACTTACCAATTATGTTTTACTACTATTAATAAATACTTGTTTAGCTACGCAAGCATTTTTATTATAATACAATACGATCAATTAAAACTATTGACAAAAACGGGAAAAATTGAAAATAGCGATCAAAAATTGGTCTATATATATCGTATATTTTACTTTTCAAATATGCTACACTGGGCGTTATTGTGTTTAACGTTTTGTCAAAAACTCCAAAGATATTTTGTACAAGTTTTGATCCCAGTAAATAACAAACTTCATACATTGGCATATAATGAGAACAATTTATTGGATCTTATGAATGTTTACCAATTTACAAATGTTTTAATGCAGTATTTTATAAGTAACAGTAATAATAAGCAATTATATTAACACTAATATTACTTATTTTTATTATATATTCGTGTATTTTATATTTTAGCATTTTACAGTAATTGAGTTGAAACCAAATCTGGATTCTGTATATTTTCGTTAAATAAAAACAATATTCTTAAGTTTTGACTATCCTAGAACAATGTATACGCAATTTAGTAGCGTTAGCATTAACTATTTGTGTTAAAAGGAGATGCTGCTGAAGATGACACGGTATTTATCATTTAAATGAATAAGCGAAATGAAGTCAGATAAGTTATAACGAAGGAGTCATGGTAGAGAAGCAAGAAAAGTGGGTTCTGATCGAAAAATAATGACATAGGATATGGTTAGATATTCTAACCTTCTTTGATTGATTGAGACTGAGATTGAGAATTGAGAACATTTGTAGAGCTACTACAGGATAACTGACAAGTAAGTGCAATTATACACTGTCATAATATACAGTGTTCTAGTGTAAGGGAAATTGTGCATTCTGCTAGCGTATTGTTCTCTGTGTATAGTAACTCAAGTCAAGACTGTTTGATTCTTGACCATTGAACTCGTATAAAATCGAATCGAGTTGAAAGAATTATTTTTCATTTACATGCTTTATGATTTCACAGTCCATTAATGCTTACACACATTCTAGTGCCTACTTAAGTGTAATTATTAGAATCGTTGAAATCAAATGGGGTGCTCTTCTCTCAAGTCAACTACAAACTACCTACATCCAATATTTTCAAGTATTACTCGCCTTCGATAAAATAACGCAACTTTTTTACAACATCATTTACACTGTTGCAATGCAGTCCTCCATCATCCAACTTGCTTAGCGAAGAAAGTTATATAGTGCAACAAGCAGGTATCATTTTTAATACCCACTGCTCTGCTCTGCCTGTGGCAAGTGGCTCTCTTGTCTGATCTGATTTTTAACTATACTACAATTAAATCGATTCTAATCATTATACTGCCCTGCTAAAGGCTAATGGTATTATTACTTTATCTCATCCTACAACACAACCTATCATAAAGTTCTATTGTTCTAATTACTCATTTCTAAGATCTTCATGCATTGTTTAGCAAAAATTAACTAATAACTTGTAAATCCCTGTGTGGCCTTTTTTCAGCTCAATCAATACAAAATACAAACCATTTAATTACTTTTTTCACACCAATAATCAATACCAGCGAATTTAAAATAAAATACTTCTAAATCTCTACTTAAAAATAGCGTTGCTCAACAGAATGTTGAGATATTTGAGATGAGATAAGAAATTTTAAGATAAGAAAATAAGATAAGATGTGTGAAATAAAAATAAAAATTTTGAAAGTAATAATACAATTAATTTGACGAACTAATTCATTTAAATGACGCATTAATTATATTCTTTATGATTAAATCTTTGTTTTACGAATTAAGTTATTAGATTACAAAATCATTTTTATAGATTACGTATTAAATACTATGATTACTAATTTAAATATTCATATTGTTAACATACTGGACTTTGAATCGTTTGAAGAATTAACTTATTAGCTAGAAATGGTTGGTTGTTCTGAATAGAGTATTGAGTTCTGCATTGTGAGTTGGAGGCAAAAAGAAAAGATAGAGTGACATGGAATGACATGACAGATAGAGAATTGGACTGAATTTCGAATTGTAAGGATTGGAGATAATAAAGCAGCGAGGTGTCAGAAGTGTATATTTAGGAGAGAACACAATAGTGGATGAAAAAGGTAGGAGATGAAGAGAGATTACTCCACGATGGATTTTTATAGAATTTGGGGATTTGCATAAGTGTTATGCAAATGTAGGTCACGTCACATCACACTACTCACTTTGCATTGAATTGGATTCAATTAAACCAGCTATCTATTTTAATGAGACATCTAGATAAAGACACATGTAAACTAAAGCAGAGGAACATAAAACAAAGCTTAGATGAAAACAAATACATGTTAAATAGCCCAACTTGGAATTACGACTGCTGTTTGTGTACAATTGTAACTGAAACCAAGTAAGTGTTATGCTACATGTAACAGGCTGGTTCACATTTATCATGGCTCTGCTCTCTTCTGTTACATTCTTAGACAATGGAATCCACATTGTAAATTCGCATCGCGAAAAAATGCAAAGAAACATGCACTATTCCTATTATTGTTATCAACAACAGCTTTGACATTCACAACTTCTTTGATGATTATCTGCTTACCTGGTCTTAATGTTAATGTTGAATCTTGATTGAATTCACAATTTAAGTATCAGATTATGTATTTACAGGACTTTAAATGTTTTTCTCTTCACATATGTTATTATTACGTGTTGAATTTCTTATACATGTGCGAATTCTAAGGATCACTTTAAAGGTGATCTGATTAAAACATCATTATATCTGGATTAGCAATTTTCTATAGGGAAATAATAGTGTAATCCAAAATAGGCTTCTTCTTAGAAGGTTATATTATACCAAGGCATAATATGTCTTAATAGTTATACCGTAGTGTTATATTGCATGAATGAAAGCTAAGGAGCTTAGGATTTTGAATTTAAAGATTTCTCTGCGGTATTATGGGTATAGGAGGAATAACAACTATAAGTGTATAGACATGACAGTAAGGAGATTCTTTTGTTAAGGAATTTTGCGATGCAGCTCGTTGACCATAACCATAACATTCAATCTGTGAACTTCTTTTAAGGTAAAGTTGGTAAAGGTACGTTGGCTTTGATTCTGTGTGCTTATGACTGTAGTGTTACTTTACTTTACCAAGTTAGTTGTTCGCTCTCCTCAATTTCATCCACAAAATATAAGTAATACAGAGATTAGAGGGAAGAATATGATATCAAAGAATTGTGCAAATGCAGCAATGGTAGAGAACCAGACGAGACTAGAGTCCTACTTATTCGTGGCAATTTCTTGACTATCGCGTTTTACAAGCTTGACGGACAGGTTTAACTTAAAAAATTCTTTGCTCCTAAGCTGTACAGAAATATATGCCAATCTGCACATATGTTTGCATTTACAAGTTATCTGTGTTAGTAATATCCAAGAGTTGGGTTCATTTCTAAATTTCCTATTACATACATAAACAAAACCTTTACTTAATGCAATACTTCATCTCCAAGACTATTTCATGGCCAAACCAAACCAACCTTTGCGCTTTTCTACATTTTCAACGAAAATTATCCTCCGTTCTTTTCTTTTACCTTACCATAATACAAATTATCTACGTATCTACCATTATGTGTTGCTCAGTTGTTACGTTATCTTTCATTTTACAGATATATGACATCAATGACTCAGGAGATTCTTTTTTCCAAGAAACAAATGCAACACACGGATTGAAACTATTATATAGTAACTTATATCGTGTGTAATGTAATACAGGTATTTTACGTAAGTACAAGTATACCCTTTGTAACAGAGTAAATCATGATTCCGTTTTTCAATGACAGGTATCTTTCACAAATCAAGCACACCATTCTCAATTCAATGGTAGTACAATGGCATTACATTTTATTTTACATACAGGTGCAACTCAAGTTCAGTTCAGTCTAGACTTGATTTAATGTTACACTAGGTAATTGCTTAAATATTTCAAGATATCTGTCCTCGATTCCTATTCATACAAACATACTTACGTAAAAAAATGAAAATCTAAGTCCCAAACAACAAAACAGGATATTCGGCACACGGAGCGAAAGCGAATATCTTTAACATACTTTCGTAACGCAATAAGTTATAACGTTACAAGCCTTAAACCGAAAACTAATGCTTGGAATAAGATGCACCGAAAATTGCATCCGGATAAACTAGCTACTGTAGCTGCAACAATTATCGTGACTCTTAAATCTAATTCTTTGAGGATTTACACCATTTTCGATCATAATAGGAGTTTTGACCGGTTTCTCTAGAATTCCATTGCTGCTTCTAGTTTTCTCTCTTTAAACGCAAGATAGTATTTTATTGTGCCCAAGAATTAAGAATGGAATGAGAGCGTGAGTTATTTCATTCTATTTACTTTGCATATTGTATTGTGCATACCTAAGTACATTCATTATTCATAGCTGGTTTCATTTCATAGTACAAGAAACAGCTAACAATGAAGTCACCGAAACAAATAATTGCCTATACAATACTTGCACAAATTTCAGACCAGCACCAGACCACTTATGGCTAGAATTACTTTCATGGTTGTTATACTTTATGATATGATGTATCAATACCGATAACGAAGCTAACCCTACAGCTACTGCGACATAACTGATAATTTAATTTCCTTACAAAAGGACTTGTTACATGTGCACATGCGACTTCTATATGTGTACCAACACTGTAAGATGCAATTCTCGAAAATGAAATTCTGTTATTTTTAACCATAAGATTTACAATGTTATCGTAGAGTTCGAAACAGAAATTGTTTTTCAAGGTATTTTAAAACAACAAACCAAATTGCAACTTCAAGTTACCGAATAATCTCATCAATTGCAAAGTTTCTACTAAAGACACAAAAATTTAATAATAATTTATTTTTATGTGAATCTATGCATAAATTATTAATGAATATATAAAGTATTATATATATAATAATAAATATTTGTCACAATTCTTCAACAACGTTTTATACCTAATTATAGGTGGTTATAGTTTATACAAAGGTTGGGTTTAGCAATTTTCTTTAAAAACAAGTAGATAATTGATTAGAGAGGAGGAATGTGTGTTAGTACAAGCATTATCAATTAGAGTTCGTATGAATTTGGTTAATAGAACCTGAGTAATTCAAGATCAGTCAGTGTTACTACTTGCACAGATTTGTGTCGATGCCAATACATAAGTAATTGTGGATAGACCTAAGAAACGCAAGGAAAATCTAAGTATAGTTTCCAATGGTAAGAAAAATGTGGTACCTGACTACTGACTACTGATACAGAGAAAATAATCGTGAAATAATTTGCTTCAAGTTGTGTGAACTTGATTCGGCTGTGTGTTAGATTTGTAGAATGATGTGAATACAGTTTGAGAAGAGCGTATAAAAAGGGATTAAGCCGAAAGGCATGGAGCACGGTATAACAGTAAGTGCAAATGAAATAATTGACCGGGCCACTCAAGCGAACATTGAAACAAAATGTACAGTGAGTGAATTGCTGTGTAGGTACTAGATACAAAGTAGTTGATGATGACTGTAATTGTTTTAATTATAAAAATTGTCTTAATCTCACACATGAGCGTACATCGTTTCGTTGGTTGTGCGTGGTGAATAGAAGACGAAGATTTGCCACGAGTGCCTTAAGGAAGAAAACATAAAGCTGGTTTGGTCTGGCCTGTCTGCCTTATTATTGACAGCTGCTTCTTACAGTATTGAGACTAAGGAATGGACAAATGTGAATTGAATGCAAATTAGCAAGTGACACTATTACCTACTCAATATTTTACACAATACAACTCTTAGACAATTCATAGAAAATGTATATGATTAAGTATTGAAGAAGAATTTGACATTAATTTCCTTTTAGGTTACTATTACCCTGCACAATGTAACGCTTTAGCAAAAACACAAATCGCAATCAAATAAAACCTCTATTGGTACTTTAGTACACGAAGATATTCCATTGATGTGTATTGTGTAGTTTAAATGCACTCCCACAAGGTAGTTGAACTTTTATGAAGAATCCGGCAACAAACAAAGAAAATGATGCATATGGGATATTATGTGACTGCTCCTTAATATTTGCAAGTGAATTGCGATTTTATGCGTAGAAATTAGGAAGAAACTGTGTATGCTGTTGCTAATAGCCTTTGGGTGATGTGTACACACTTTAGAGTGCCCTAATAAAAAGAAACAACTCCTTTAATCATGACAATCTCGTGACACACAGCTATAAATTAGCATGTGTCTTCTCCGCACCTTTGCTTCTTCCCTGTATATATAAATTAGCCATACAGGTGTATGTGTACTGTGTACCTTTTGTCTAACAATTTTCATGTGACACTTGTAAGAAACAGTAATGCATGAGAAAAATATGATTTCAGATTCACTTGAGTTTGTACACAGTATAGATAGTAGATAAGTCATAAACCCACGCGCTAGAGGCTCAAATATTAAATAACAAGCCAAGAATCAAAGGTCAATCAGAAAACAGCGATTATGTAAATTGCAGACACACTAATCATGAGAAAAGTCATTAAAGACAGTTTATACTAAGTAGTTAAGTGTTGTATTAAAGTGGGACGTGGATTTTTGGGAGAGTCAAGTCGGCGTCTGGTTTTTGGGGTTGAATATAGATTCACGTTAAGATTCACGATTCATGGTTCTTATTTCCTATTTACATGAACTATTTTCCGATGTATTCTGTAAGTACAGTGTCGTTATAACTTTGAGAATTTACAAAGTTTAAATTTAATACATGTATGTATACTCAAATGGTAGGATAAGGTTGAGCCTGCCATAAAATAGGAAAACAAAGGTAAATCGCCATAATTCATTAATCACCGGTGTTACCAAAGATGGAATACATTCACGTAACATAACATCATCACAACGGAACACAACACAAGACAAGAGAATATAAACACACCTGTTTCTTTCTTAACTCACAACTCACCTCATTCTGTCTACTTTTGTGTTATGGACTTGAACTTCACTTTGACTCTATTAAAGTTTTATACACAACTCATTCGTCTCTCTATCCCTATCGCTGAAGAAAAGTCAAGAACGTCACGGTGTAGCCGTCGGCGTATACAAATACTCAATACACTAACAAATTCTGTGCAGGTCAAGGCACCTACCCAAACAATAATCGAAAATTAGTCTTATATCGTTAGCCATCCAATCCACTTAAACGTAATTAACATTAGTATTACCAACACGCAATTCAACAACAGAAGCACAAAGGTTCTAGTATAACGCACAGGTACAGCAGAAAACGCATTTATTACATCAGAGTACACTGCACATGATGGAATCTCCTTTTATATCAAATAAAGTAATACATCAGGTCTAAACGAAATTTAAACAAGATTCTTCCGTATAGCCATACAACAAGTGTTTACTGTGTAGGAAGAATCTTTAAGGTATAATGTTACCTTTTGTTTACATAACCTACACTAATGATTCCTTGTGAGCATTTCTATTCGCTTATAGTTGGAATATTATCCTTATCTACACGGAATGAGGATCACCTAATAGGTAAGAATACAAAGTGGATCTACCGCAGTCTATACTTTTCAGACTTAGCGATCTGATTATATAACATTACATTAGCACAGAAAGATAACAATTCTAAATTGATTAGAGTTTTCATAGAAAATCCAGAAATCATCTCACGTTAGCAAACTAGATACTCGCCCACTTTTTTCTTATGAACCACACCAGGTAATTTACAATTTACAACAGTCTTCTTGAAACTAGGATTATAAACTGCTATGATAAAAAAGAAAACCAGTATTAGAAAAATTAGATGATGTGTTTGGATATGATAGCAATGTATTATGCTGCAGAAAATGTATTATTACGTGAAAAGTTCTACAAGTCGCAAATAAAAATTATATTATCGTGTTGTCAACATTTTTGTATGTATTATTATTGATATCCAAAACGTGAGAATCTTCTGGCAAAAACAACTTAACCTGAATATAATTATTTAAAAATGCAGAACGGTTGATTGCTATTTTATAATATGTTATATAAAAATAAAAAATTGGGGATGAGATCAATGAATTGCAAATATTACATACTAAATAAGGTTTTTTGTCAGTCTGGTTTAGTAGTTTATTAGTATGTACCTACTGGAGTTACGTTAGGAGGACATGACATATGTAATGGTAGAGAATATGGGAAGACGTGTTACACCCCACGGGACTCGTTATTTATGCTATGTGTGAAAGAGCGAAGCATAACACACTACACTTGAAATTAAAATGGAATTCGTTATTAGTTATTAGTGTTAGTGTCAGTGCTTTTCCATTGTACTGGCTCGCTAAGGAAAATAAATCTTTTGTACGTGTGTGGGTAGTAAAGTACCATTATGCAATAAAACGTAGCTGTGTTTAAAATGTTAAGGCGTCTTTCCACTTGCTTCTGCTTTTGCAGTCACTTATAAATTATCACAGTTTACCGTATTCCTTAATAAGATTTAGTTCAGTTAGGATTAAGGAGACAAGATTTTAGTATGTACTAAATGCTAAATTGTATGATGTAATAAAACAAGGGTAGCGATTCTCATCACAAGTTTTTTCTTGTGAAACATTACACTTTGTAATGCTACCTGCAAAATTCAAAACCAATTCTTCTCATCTTCCTCATCATCAACATTTAGTAAATAAAAATTATAATTCTACACTCATTTGGTTATATTATTGGCTAACAATCTTTGAGTTTATGGGTTCCGACTAATAATAAGTCGGCCAATGAATATAAATAGAAACGGACTTTTTAAAGTTTTAAAAGTAATTAAGTGATGGGTAATTTTAATTAATATTGATAAACAAAATGTATTTGAAAGTATTATTATTAGTAAAGAAATAAAGAATGAAGTAGCACTTTCCAAATGTATTTGTTAATTAATGCTGACTTGAGTGCTAGTACCGTTGCGCTTGTGTAGCTAAACTTTGGCAAACTTGCAATTACAACTGCCAAAGGAAAAATAAATGATTCTTAACGTCAAGCCATCTTCATGTTAATTTTATTTTCTTGGCTTACTTACCGTGTCAGACTTTATTGTTGATGGATATCTCGACGCTTTGATTTGAAGGGTGGCGTTGTGGGAACGGAAAATAGCTTATCGTTTGCACCTTTCAATTCACCTCAGTGCAAAACAGCCGTCAGTGACAGTGAAACTTATACTTAATGCATCGTTAAAAATACAAAAATCCCTAACAGGTTTACTAATAAGAGAATCTCTTAATTAAACCTTCATTCGCTATTCTGTAATTAAAATATATTGCAATTTTAGAAAAAACCGACAGCTAATTCAAGTTTCTTGAGTTGTGTACACCTAATTAAGAAATTAATTAACGATTTTCATTTTCAGTAGTAATTAAGCTAAAATCACTTTAAATTAAGACTACAGTTCAATTTCACCCATAAAAATTACCAACACAAATATATTAGAATTTCTTGAAAATCATTAGAAAACAAAAATTGGCGAAATTCTTAATTTTTTGCTCTCTTAATATTCATTAAAACCAGAAAGTAACCCCAATTATTTCCAAGTATAATTTGATCACCCATTCCTTACGTTCGGCATCAAGAAGAGTACGACTACCTATAGATTGTAAACTTAAATAAATAAATAAATATAGTTTAGTCAAATTGAGCACATAAGAAGGTATGACAGCATTAGCATTACGTTACTACAGAGTAACTTTGTAGATGATTGCATTATTGTTAGAAACTTGAGCACATGTGCATTTACATAAAAATGTTTATTGTATTAGATTTCATTTGGGTGAATCGCTGCTGCGTGCTCATTGAAGATAAGAAGATGAGTCTCCGTCTTGCAGAACGTCTTGGATTTCTTACGAGCGTATATGCAAACAAGAAGGTTGAGGTATCTTGAAGAGGTATGTTTACATATGAGTATGAGTATGCAAGGAAAAACTTGAATAGAATGTTTGGATTCACTTGCATTGGATTTAACATTGGATTACTTACCTTTACCTTCAACTTGGTTGATGTTTGATATGAAGATGTTGATGCCTGCAGCAGATGAGATGAGCATCCCAAGCAGTGTTCATTTAAGTTGGCAAGAAGTGAGTGAGATCAGAGAGCATTACAGCAGCAAGGGTTCACTTCAGTTAGTAAGATGAGCCAAGCCAAGCCAGCCGGCCAAAATAACGGTCAGTAGGTTTCTGAGTCTCCAACAGGAAATACGAGATTCGTATTCGCACTCGCTGCAACGAAATCCAACAGAACAGTGACTCTAACACACAGTTGAGCCTATCTTCCTTTTTACGAGTGTTTTTAAGTGTTTACAACTGCAAAAACTGATTCTGTTATTTTTTACCTGGGAATAATTGAAATTTAGGTATTGCGCATGACAAGTAAAGGAAAAATGATTTTCATTTTCTTGTTTTCCTTACCGCTGTGGAATGAAAATCAGAACTGAAAATGAGTTGACGTGAAATGAGTACGTAACCAGGAATTTCCGTTTTCAACAGTGAGTGTGGTAGTGTAAAATTACAGTGGACAATGTGTGTCGCTTGTTATTGATTGAACATGTGTCGGTGTTCTTGTCGCCGATTGACAGATGAACAAATGTGTCCCACAGAGGTCACAGGTTCCTTGCAAAGGCTGAGAAAAAGGCGGAAAACCGTTCCCGTCTGGACAGCGGTTTTCATACTGCTGGTAACTTTGTGGTCGAATGTGAATGTTGTGAGTGGCGTGTGTGTGTGGCAAGGCGGAGGCAGCTTTCGTCTTGCTTGTGGTTTTCGTCAGTCCGGTTTATTCCGAATAAGGAGCTTAGGTGGACTTAAGGGCTACGTTGGTGCAGGTTTCACTGTTGGAGATGAAGATGGGTTCAAAGATTCCATGACAAATACAGAAGGAAAGACTCCACAACAACAACAACTGCAGCAGCAACAGCTTCAAGGACAAGGTCAATACTACGGACAACAACAAAGAATTTCTACGGGACATCACAATCATGTAAACTTCCCTCACCAATTACAAGGCCAGTATAGTGACATGAACTTGGAAAAAGTCAACGGGAACGATTACCTGAGGAGCAACCCCAATTCTCAAATCAGTCATAATGTTAATGGGAATGTCAACCAGTTGTCCACGTCCGAAGTCCTATCTTTACAACAACAACAAACAGAACTCCTACTTCTCCAGCAACTCCAGCAGCAACAAATGGAAATGAAACAACATCAAGAGCAAGCTAAAGCTGCGCTACCCGCGGGACAACTTATGGTTCCTACGCCCACATCAAGTCCTCATAATGATGACCCAAGTAGAAACGGGTTGACAAAACGTGCTAGTTTGTGGAGATGGCCGAAATTACCCATTTTCGGTGGGAATAATAAACAAAACGGTCCTCACCATCCTCGACCTCCGAAAATGGGGAGGGGCCCACAAAACGGTCCTCACTCATTAAGGAGACCGCCGCCAAACCGTGGAAAACAACACCATCAACCACAACAAAACCATTATGGTCACCAACAGAATCAGATCGGTCAGCAGCAAAATCCCCAAAAACAATTGCATGCACCACAAAGAGGTCCCGGCCCAAGGACACCCAATTCTCACAGAATACCTTCCCCATCAGGAGGTGAGCAATACCATAACCCTAAAAATGGAGGGAGACCGCGACCAGGAAATCAACCACAAAGAGGACAAGGATACCAAGGTCAAGGCCCTGTCAATTATAGAAGGGGACCTGCCGCTTCCTACTCAAATAATGTGAATTCCGTTGTCCAGAATATTCCAGGACCAATCCCGCTTCCTCCGAAACAAAAACATATTTCGAGTCAGTATTCTTCAATGTCGATGAAAAGGCCAAATCACAATGAATACGGATTTGGGGAGGATGAAGGAAATCCGTTACCAGATTTCAAAGGTATTCCAAAGGAATACTTTGATGCACAACCTGTTGATTATAATGAGGGAGATGGAAATGCTCCAGAAGAAGAACAACAGTATTTGGATGCCGATGGAAAACCATATGGTCTGAAAATGCTACAAAATACACACAATTATGGTTCTGCTTATCAGTTGCTTGATTCGCAGCCAAAAGTTCCTCCTTATCTTATCGAAGAAGCCGGTTCGGAAAATGTTCCCAACTCCTACGACAATACTCAAGGTGATCCAGGATTTGGGGTGTTATCTGGATACGATATGAATGACCCTGCTCTTGCCACTGCAGGATATGATCCGAACATTTTCCCCGATATTTATTTTACCACCACAGAAAAAGAAAATGATAGGCAACTTCATCGCGTACTAAGTGATCATTTCGCAGATCCCGTTGCTCATTTGCAAGAGCCAAGTGTAATTGAGCAAGAACCAGAAACGGTGATTGAAGAGGCTGTTGTAGAAAAACCTAAAATCAAGCGAATTAGAATTATCAAAGGTGGGAAGAGGAGGAAGAAGAAGAGAAGGCGAAAGTTCCGCGTAGATAACTCTACTTTAAATGCTATTTATAATGATGAAGTGACTGAATCGGACGCACATGCTCAAGCTTCGGAACAAGTTACTGAAGAATCTCCAACAACACCAAAACAAGTGAGCACAACGTCCGCGGAAACGAAGGCATCTGAGAAACCCAGTTCTACAGAAGTAACACGACCACGCAAAGGTCCTTCATCCATGGAGATACTTGAACCTCCGCCCTCAAGTCTTCCGTTGACTTCCACATCTCCGGATTATGGACCAAATTTCGTTGATGAAAGATATCTCCCTTTTAACATAGAGAGTTATTATTATGAAGAAAGCAAAAATGAAGTGCCGCCACCGCCACCGCCACCAACAAATCCTCCCACAAGATATAAAAACGATTGGTTGACAAGGACGGATGATAATGACAATAGCATCAGAAAGACAAACGATCCGTCCGATGGCTACGATCCTCGCTATCCTCCAAATCATGAAGTAAATCGTGGGAAAATTCCATCCAAGTTTCTCAGGAGTACGACTACAACCACAACACCAAGACCATTTTTCACGGAAGACACCCATTATAATCCCTCGACACATTTTAATAAAACCCGTTTCGCAAATCGTATCAACCAAGTCCCCGTGACAGAAAGATCAGATGCTTTACAGTTTGTTCCATTTGGTAGCGGCGAAAACGCGAATACTTACGATCAAACAAGACTGTACAATGATAAATTCTACTCCGCATCTTCACATTTTAACAAAACTATTACACCAATCACTGGAAACTTCTACAGCAACCCTGGGTACTATAATCCTCAATTTTCAGTTGACATGGGCAATAGTAAATTCAAGGGAATCAATACAAGTCCTAGACCATTTGGACCACCGGAGGATTTCAACCCAGATGATATTATTTTACCTTGGGAAAAGAAATCCCCTGAACCGACTCCAATTATAATGAACCTTAACGGTGGAAAAAATAGACTAAGGAGACCTCCAGGTCCAGTTTTCCCTGGAAGTAACACAATGGATATTGATAAGGACCCTGGATTTGTGAAACCTAATTTGAACTTGGATATTTTAAATTCTCCAACGATGGAAACATTCGGTTTGCCATCAACAGCAACACAGACACCACGACCTCGGTTTAGATATCCGGACGAATCCGAAGAACGGAGTGATACATTTACCATAAACGAACTGAGAAAACTCAATAGTAATAATAATAATAACAATAATAATGGTAATAGTGAAAGTGACACTCCGAATTTCTGGGGAAAAATTCAGGAACTTGATAGATTCGGCCCTAGTGCAGATTTTGTTACAAATGACAATTTCAAAATACCAATGGATAGAGTTTTGTCTACGGAGGCGCCACCACAACCCCCGACCACACCATCACCTATCTTGTCAACTACGCCCGGTGGAAGTGTCAAATGGACAAAATCACGAAGACGCATGAGAACCCGACCCACAACTACGACAACAACAGAAATGCCTCCTCCGGAACCTCCTAGGAATGCGGCTACGATGGTCCCTCCACTTAATTCTCCATCGCCATGGAATAATTTCGAAGACAATGGACAAGTGTTTTCCGGATTGGGACTCCAAGTTTCTTCTAAAGATGTGCCTATTGCGCAATCTGTGAGTGACGAAGGATTGTGGGCGGGTGAAGCTCAAAAAACGCCCATCCTCACAACTAATGAGGACAAAACTGTTTTCAGACTCCATAATTCAGATCACCAAGAAAATATGTATGTCGGAAATGTTATGAGCAGTACAACCTTAGCTCCTCCCACAAATCCTCCGGGAGATGCTGTAAAGAAAACCAAATGGAGACGCAGGAAACCTGGTTCAAGACCTAATGTGCGAATAAAGTTTAAGGGTGCTTCGGCAGAACAACAGGAACAGGAGAAAAATTCAGCGGAGCAAAACGAAGAAAAGGATGTGGAAAATTTCTCACCGAATTTCTTTGATGTTAATTCAGTGACTAGTGAAAATAGTGTTGACAGTGTAAATAACCCGAACCCATTTGCCAAATTCGAAAATGTGGAAGTGCATTCCGGTAGTGGTAACAGTGGTGAAGGGTTTGTGTCTAAAAATGAGTTGATGGATATTGCTTCCACCATTAAAAAGTTAACCAAGCAAAATAAGAAGAAATTCTCACAAAATGTGAACGCCGACAGTTCGGAAGAGAAAACTCAAGGTAATTAATTTCGGGAGCATCTTATTAATTTTTTTCAAAGTGCACTCAAAATAATCTTTAAGAAAGATCTCTAAGCGTGCATTTTGAATTTGTTTAATTTCTTTAACGATAAGTTTTACTAAATGGAATAGAAAAACAAAAAATGAATTGAGGAGAAAAAGTTAACTACGTTTGCATTATTTAGAAAATCTTATTTAAGGTCAGTTTGTTTTACGTTTGTTACCGTTTCGTTTGGCTAAGCTAATTAGCATTATAGCGTTCAATTTCGCTTCTATTTCCGTTCCGCCTTCTGGTGCATATACTTTCATTATTATTTTTATTGTTAGCGTAGACTTTTATTGGCCACAGTAATAAACGTATATCACTTACTATTCAGTTTACAAATAGAGTTGTGCATCTCCTTAAGTAAAGAAATATAGCATAATGTCAGAAAATGCATCTGTCAGTGATTCCTTAAGTAGAGGATGATAATGATACGATTACTTTACATCTAATGCGTTGCACTGTGGTTTAGTTATAATATCGTATATGCTGATGTGCTACATTTTACTTTCCTACGTGTTGTTTCATCTCGTTTCTTAACTTCACTTACTTACCAGCCGCAGCCACACCACACCATACACTCACTACATTTCAATTTACTAGTATAATATCCGGGTCAGTGTATCTCATTGCTTTACAAACGTGTACTCTTATGCTACACATTCTTATGTGCTTACTATACCAGAACTTAAGTGTACATACATGTTTTAGCATTTTAACTCTTATAATTGTAAACATAATCTGCATGTACATACAATCGACAGAATACATGTAATGTTAAATGTTGGTTACTCGGCTACTCTAAATAATACACAAGTATGTAATTGAAGTCATTTTTTAGTAATACCAAGAAGTGTTTACACAGGAAAGTTAATATTTGAATTAACGAACTTCTTTTTTTACCCTTCGCATTTTACGAATATTTGTACTAGGGATATATTTTTGTTTGGAATGTGTTTGCTCTGTTTGAGTTTACCTTATATGGATGCTTGATTTAAAAAGCACAATTTAATTGAAAATTAATATACACCCTTAAAAAACTATTTTTCATTGCAGTAAATACCTATCTTTACTTTATATATGTAAATTAAGCATATAAAATACGTATACTATTGTTATTGTTAGAGATGTGTTCAGCAGATGCATTTTCTCGTGCATCAATAAGTGTGAAATATTAATGTACCGTGAAATAATGTTGCTTGTGATGTTGAGACGCACAGATGAGTGTGAAAGAGTTATTAATATGTTTGATATTGGCACAGGCTTGAGTTTTGTTTGGGGATATTTAAATAGCGGAAATGTTTCGTTCCTCACTTTCTATGTACTACCTAAAAGAATTTTTGATGTTCATTTTCTATTTCGTACGTGTTGCAGACTCACTTTTGTATTCACGCTAAAATTATTGACAGTTAATAACAAAACTTTAGTTAAGGAGAGGCGTGTGCATTTTTGAGTTTGTGTGTAGCCATAGCCATAGAGAGATAGAGAATTTAAACCGTTGAAACTAGACCGGACACAAAATAGACCGCAGAGCTATTGTCACGTGTAATATTAAATTCATCTTTGTGCATTTGCATTTGCATGAAGGAAGGTATGCATTGTATTCTTATTATTACAGAATACATTTGCCTTCTACGAATACTGAATAGAAGCTATTGAGGAAGATGTGTAACACCACGAAGAAAAAGAGATAAAGAATGTTGGTTGACAGACTAGTTGCACTTTTGTTGTTTTGTTCGGCTAATAAATAAGTAATTTTGTAGAGCAATCTTTTCTTTATCTGAGTGGAGTGATTTAGTTTCCAAATGTGGATGAATCAGCGAGAAATGGAATTAACTATATAATGATATGGATTAAGTGGGCATATTTATAAAGCTAAATAAAAGAAGAGTTGTAAATCTTCCCATTGTATTGCAAAATTGTTGTATTTAAGGTAGATGCAAGCTTACTACGTACTTATGTCATGTAGTAAGCAGTAGTACAAATACAATTGCAATTATTACAAATTACAAATACCTGGTAAAGTAGAAAGTACCTCCTTTGTAGTTTTCTATGCTAATGAGAAATTCGTGACTGATTTCTGTGGAGCAGAGTTAGCACAAGGTAATAGAATAACGAAACAAAATTATATCAGTGGAAACACGAATTAACTCTTTTCTCACTAATGGGTACATACATCCAATATAATAGCCAAATGTGTCCTTACAAAAATCTAAACTGAAATCTTTCTTTTACAATTGTCAAGCTTGCGACAAATAATGTACAAATATTTCTTGGATTTGGAGTGTAGAAATAGAATGTAAGTATTATTTATCGTTAGCGAATCATTGTTAACGTACCTTAGCGAACAAGCTTCACTTTTGGCTATCTAACTTTGCAAAGTTTATGGTACCTAATATTTAAGGTTTAAAATGAATACAAGTAAACATACAAAGTATTTATTGTCTTATTTCTACACATGTCAAATATAAATCTAGAACATATGCAAGATATATTTTATACATATTAAACATAAAAAGGAGTATTTAGTATTAGACTAAAAACATTAATCTGTGTCAGAAATAACAATAGATACCTATGCAAATATTTTCATACCTAAATTTCCAATAGAATGGCGGAGTTAGAAAAGACAACTATATAAAGGTTCTCAATTTGCCTAACAAAGAATGATGACTGATGAAGATAACTGTAAACATTCTATCTGTCTGTTTTATTTTATTTGGTATTTCGTGTTTACATACATTTTAGTTAATCCTCATATAATATTGTTTGACATAAAAGAAGTTTTCTAAGTATATTCTGAATACAGTGTGTAATGCATATACCGACAAATCAAATAATGTAGTAATCATTCATGGTTTACGTAAATGAACAGGAAAAAAGGTGCAGCAAAGCAAAGGGGGAATTGCCCTTGTCAGTTTTTCTGCTATGTAATCGTAGGCTCGTGTAACTCGTCTTTTTAAAGACATGTATGACATTTTTATAACGTGATACATGCCACTTTACTTACCTCACTAATATATTTGTCGCTTAATTCGAGATGAACAAGTTTTTCGATCATGTAAGCAGTTACAAACCAGAAAAACTACCAGTGCAGTCAAAGCATATTTTACTAACCAACAAAAAGGGTTTTACATTACTTTTGTGCTAAAGTTATTTTGGACTTTGATATTAGTATTAGGTATTCAAATTACAATTTTGCATAGGGATATAATAGTATTTTTATTATATGTATTGTTGACATTAGTACTCTTTAAGTGCAGACAAGATGAATAAGCACCGATAAATGTATTATCATTCGTAAGCTCTGTAGTGCATTATAGAGGTAGAAGATCCACTGTAATTTTTGTTATAATTAAGATATATTGATATTATAAGATAGGCAGAATAATAAACCTGAATTGTTTTGCTCATGAAGATATTAAAAGAAAACTTTGCTGTGCAGCAAAGTACAGATCAGTACTTGCTGCACAGATCAGTATGAAGCTTTTATAAAGCAAATCCTTCTTAATTTTTACTATCTGTCTAATAATATTTTTGCAAAACATGCAAACAAACTTTCCACTGCGCCATGAGGTGAATAATAAAAACTTGAGTGAGGCTCAGAAGATGTTTAGAAGGATAAAGAGAATAGAACAGTAATTGGTAATAATAAGGTAATTGGTTGCATGCGTGTGAAACACAAATATAGCACCAAACGAGACGAAACCATAAACTTAAAAATATTATCGAACCAAGCACGAACGGTAAACAATGGCTACGGATACCTGAACTAATAACTCTAGTAAACGATATTATAACAAATCTCAAGTTGCACATTCTCTAGTTTCAAAATGTAATCTGATGAATGCAATAGATTTTTATATTTGGAGTGTAATGCATTTGTACGAGAAGATTACCAGAGTAAATAATTATTTTCAGATTTGCTCTATTGAGTTTCATTGCGTTCACAGTAGAGGTGTTTTAATTTCACTAATATGTATGTTACAAAATGTTTAATTTACTTATAATTTTTTCTTGGTTTTTTAGGTGGAGAAGATTCAATATCTCCAGCACCAAAGATTCCGTCCATGGCGAATATCGTTCCGTCACCTCCAGATCCATTCCAGTATGGAAACAATCAAGGAAGTCGATTTAATTTCCCATCACAAAGTTTTGCACCTCCACAACCTCCTCCGTCTCCTTCGCAGTCGATTTTTAATAAACCCTGGGGAATTCCTTCGGTGAAATACGAAATTCCTTCGTTCCACTCAACGACATCAAGTAGCTTCTCCTTCCCCAGAAAGAATGTTGATTTGAATACAATTGACTATTCCACGTCAACGGAAAACTCTCGGCAGATAAAGGTAGAGGATGAAAACCACTTGGAGTATCCCAGAAGGGAAAATCCAAATCATGGAGGAATGGGCGATTTTTCATTGCACGATGAAATAGATTCACTTAATCAGGAATTGGAGGATTTGATTGCCGTAAGATCTACGACTAGAAGACCAATGGATCACCACTTTAATAATAATTATAAGGACTTAACTTTCCCCGATGCTCTTCCAGTTCAGAATATGTTCCCTCCACCGCCCCCTCCACCTCGACCTTCCTCAACCGCAGCCCCTCCTCCTCCGTTTGCAATGAATCCAGGACCTTCCATCAAAATCATAAAACCAAATACACAGGGTGACACGAGGGGATCAGGAAGTGATCCAACTATCTATAAGAAAACTGTTCCTAGCCAAAATTCTGGAGGCGGAGGAACTACTCCCACTCCGCCAAAACCAACAGTACCTCCACAGAAGAATCAAATCAAGAATCAATTCAGTACTTACTCAAGTCCTGGAAATCACTTTGATGGAACTAAGTACAAGCAGAATGTCAACGGCAACAATAATGCAAATTCCAATAGCAATAGTGGAAATGATAATGACAATAATAAAAATAACAATATTAAGTTTCCCAGTAGCAGTGACAAAGAAAAAACTGCTGTGAACAATGATCAGCAGAAAGAAAAAGAAAAGAAGCCTAGTTCTTCGGATTCAAACAATGGAAACAGTATCCAATTCCAGCAAAGTCCTAGCAATTTTAATCCTGGACATTTCCGACAGTCGTCATTGAATTTCAAAGGAAATAATTATGGAAATCAAGTGAGTCTCAGTACGATGGCTTCCATTCTGGCCAATAATCATATGCGCTACGCAGGTGGTAAGGTCTATCAAATGGGAAGCAGTTTCAGTGGAAAAGATATTCTTCAAAACGTAAACCAGATTTATAACAACGGAAATAATTACGCAAGCAATTTTAACAACAATAAGAATGAAAACAATTTTAACAACAATAAGAATGAAAACAATTTTAACAACAACAATAATAATGGAAACAATTTTAACAACAACAATAATAATGGAAACAATTTTAACAACAACAATAATAATGGAAACAATTTTAACCACAACAATAATAATGGAAACAATTTTAACAACAACAATAATGGAAACAACTTTAACCATAATAATGGAAACAATGTCAAAAATAATGAAAACCATTTCAACAATAATGGAAACAACTTTAACAATAATGGAAACAATTTCAATAATAACGGAAACAACTTTAACAGTAATGGAAATACTATCCCTAATGGGGAAAACAATAATGTTCAAAATAATGGAAACAACTTCAACAGTAATGGAAATAATATTCCAAAAGGGGTCAACAATAATATGCAACATAATGGAAACAACAATTACGCTGCTTCATCTGCAAACTATTTCTCGAGACCAGGTCAAGGTCCAGGGCCAACACAAATTCCTCACCAGACATTCCAGCCCCCAATGCCGATGCCCCCATCAGGAATGCCCACAATGGGTTCATTACTAGCTCCATTTAGTAACATGTTGACAAATACCTTCGGAATTGGAAAACATAAACCACCACCGAATATGCCGCCAATGATGCCTCCGATGATGAATCCCCAGCAGCAACTTCCTCCACAGCAACGGCCCCATTTGCCTCCACCACCGGCAACGAAATTCCCACCGCCGAATAAATTTAATAATATAAACTACCACAACAATCGATTCCCCCCTCCCCCACCTCCAATGAATAATAATCAATTTAACCATCCCTTCCAAAAGCCCCCTCACCAAAGTTACCGGGACGGTCCCCAAGGGCCGCCTCACCATCCCTTCAACCGTCCAACACTAATGGATGGGGATCCAATGCACATGGTTGAACAACAATCTCATTCCCAAATGAAGAATGTTCCTCCAATGTTGCCAATGCCCCTTCCCCGCAGACCTTCTCCTCCACAACCACCATCTCCTCCCAAGAAGAAACCCATGAATGACAAAGAAAAAATTATCGAGGCCTTGGAAACTTTGAACAACGTAAAATACGATGAAATCGAATCAGTGGCAGCGGAGCAATTCGGTCCAGACCTTATTGAGAGAATTAAATCCAAGAAGAAATTTTCTGTATCATCAACAACTCCAAGACCAACGACAAGAGTACCATCATCCACAACTCCAAGACCTACTACTACACAAAGACCAATTTTCGTATCATCAACACTGAAAACTCCAAGTGCGTCAGAGTCTACAGTTCAATTAGCCTCTCTTATCAGTTACGTGAATAAAATGAAAAAGGAGCACGAAAAAATGAAAAATATCAACCAGGCCATGGCGGACGCACATTCTAGTGAGTCCAAGCACCACTACACGAAACATCAGAATCCTATAGCTTCAATGTCAACTGATGATATTTCTAGTTTATTCGCATCTATTTCTTCGGGAGAGCGTGGGAGTAAAACGGCTGTCAAACACCACAGCACAACGACAACTCCTAAACCGAAACTGACCACAGTGAAACCTTCCCTAGAATTACCCGTTTTCGGACCAACTTCCGGAAGTCTGAGTTTCGGACCTTCGGGTGGGGATGGAAATGATATTAAAACTCTACAAAGTCAATTGGCAAAAGCAATTTTGGCAAAAGCAGCTCGCCAACAAGAAACTAAAGTTTCCAATTCCAGTCCCAGTCCAACTGCGCCCCAGAAACTTGTAGGGTTACCGTCTCATAACCCTCTCCAGGCTGTTGTCCATTTGGCTTCCGTGAAAGGAAACCATTTGGGAATCAATTCAAAGAATTACACCTCTGCCCAAATAGAAACACTGAAGAAACTGATCGCCCTTAATAACATCGAAAAGAAACTAATGCAGAGTCACGGATTTTTCAACTTGTCTTCAGGGATATTAGGCCGTGGACCCCAACAGTCCCCTTGGAGGCCTCCTCAACAACCAACACCTTTCCATAATAAAATGCTGCTGGACCAAAGCAGTAATCCAAGTGTTAATAATAATCACTTGCAACTTAGTAGCAATTCTCCAGTACAAAATAATCCTTTTAGTGCTAGTGCTAATAATAATTATAATAGTAATAATAAAGTGGCAAGTCATATTAAAATAGTGAATAGCAATAGTAATAGTAATTTTAATAATCAATTCCAAAACAACTTTGCTGCACCTGTGCCAAGTCCTAGTGACCCTACCTTAATAGCCCTTAAGGCACTTGCAATGAAAAAGGCTCAGGGAATCAACCCACAACCGAATATTTTATTGCCGCAGCAAACTAAACCAAAGGAGGAGAAAAGCCCTGAAGGATTTCAGCCTATTCCCGTTGACCTCTCAGCTATTCTGAGCCCTTCGCCGCCCTTAGAGGTACTTTTCATCTTTTTACATCTTTAAAACTCTCTTTTACATCCTTTGCCCTCTTTTACTTTTTATTTGCCCAACTATGTTGTCTTTTGTATGCAAAAACTTGCATACTAAGATCCACTGTAATTAATTGAGCAAAAACAGTGGAATGATGTTTACCTGCAGACATGCAATTAATAATTTTTTCCAACAAGACTAGAATACAAAGTAGGTAGATAATACTAGGAACCATTCGCCATTCATTCTCCCAATTTGTTCATTTTCGGGCTTAGTTAGCTCTCTAACGTATACTTACATTGAATAAATTAAATATTTAGTGTCAAGCTTTACCTGTTGGATACAGTTTAAACAATTTACGGTGTTCGTGTTGTAGTTCACCTTACTACAGAATCAAATGGCTTAATCTCAATCAGCAGGGAGTTTATGCTTGAACCACTTAATCTTAAGAAGTCTTGTTAAGTGAGGCCAGAGTTTATTAGTACTACTTAATGAATATTGCGTATAGAGGTAATTTTTGAAGAAAGAAATATGTTTACTAAAATAATTTTCATTACATATAAAATGTTATTCCACTAATGGCATATTAAACGATATTTTTCTATTAGGATAATGTGTAGAATGGGAGTAAATGATTGAAAACTGATTTTGATAAGGTATTATCTGCGATTGTGAGAATTACAGCATGTAATTGTTCTGATTTGTAGATTGTGCAGCCCGAAGGAACGAATTGGCAACGGCGAACTCGACTGACAGACATAAAGAATGCTCCTAAATCATTTTACCCTGGAAATGCATCTCTGGAATTCGAAGCCGCCAGTACAACGCAGATGTTCACAGACTTCAGTTGTGATGATCAGAAATTCTTCCCAGGTCTCTATGCGGATACTGCTCTTTCCTGCAAGGTTAGTAAATTATTTCCTGGTGCTACTCCACTTTTCACCTATGAACATATGCCCTTGCCCAGTATTGTATGCCAAAATGCTTGAATCCAATGTAAATAGTTTCTACTTAAGTTTCCCTACTAAATCAAAACGAAATTTTATGAATGCCGAATGAAATGAGTCTTTAGTTAAAGCCAAATGTCAGTTTTCTTTGCTTTGTGCCATAGTATGATGTATTTTATGTAGGCAAAGGTGAAGTTAGGTTCTCGTTTCTTGTTTTCTGAACTTGAATGGGAAATAAATCAGTGTTCAATCTGCTCTGCATCGAAGGTTGAGTATTAGTTGGGCAGTCTGATGCTACGCTTACAACAATGCTTTGAATGCTTAGTGGGCTTACTGTAAAAACGTAAAAAGATGCTACTGATAGGTTTTTGCACCTAAAACTGGTTTTCTTCTTCTTGTGGCTTCCCCAGGAAAAGAATTAGGACACGCAGAATTCAGAGCAAAATTCTAATGCAAAATTCTGAAACGTCGATCTGTAGCTGTATTATTCATCATCATCGTCTTGTTAGAAGGGATAACATAACCAGCTTCACAGTTTTAAACCTTTCTGCAATTCGCAATTCAATCCACGTGTATCTGTATTTCTAGGAGCTACAATCATTGTGAATGAACTATTTTTTCTTATGTACTCTCATACTGAATTGTTTCACGTTTTTTCTCATTTATTATTACTGCTGCAGGAATGTAAACCCATTTGATTCGTTTTTGGAATACCTAATCCTATGTTTGGTCATAGTTGATTGATGTTCTTTTGAAGTTAGACAAATTATTCCCAATCTGTTTTATTCTCCACGCTTTAACTTTATATCTGATGAAGCGTAGCATTTAATCCCTTTATATGTGGTTTCTAAAAGGTCAACCGATTAATTAAGATTATTATCAAAGATAATACAATTCTTAAGTGTGCTATGACTTGCATAACAATAATTTTGTTAGTTTTCCTGTATGAAACGTGAGAAGGTTGTGTTGTGTAGCAATTGGCAAACTCTGGTATTTGCTTAAAGCTTTGTAATTTAAATAAATCTAATAGTAAACGAAGTTCTTGAAGAACAGACAGTAATGTTAATGCTGACATTTTGATCTAGGATGTGTAAAATGTGTTCGCAATACTAATTAATAGAGTTGTTGGGAAATAGAAGTAGAAACCTTGTTTGTCTTGTAGTGTGACTCTAATTGTCAGTTATATTAGGCTTTTATGCAGCATTGCTCTTCGGGTTTAAATTACTTGCTGCACATGTGCACATCACACAAGAAGAATTAAAGCTAGTTTAATCTGATAGCAGCAACAAATTCGCTGACAATTAGAAATAATTGTGTGTTCGGCAAGAGAATTATAAATCCAGGTTTTGCAGCACAGGTTCTCTTTTGAATTTATAATTTCTCGCTTTGCTTTGTTAATGTCACTGCCGCAGCACATCGTAACTTTTCAAGGCTTGCTTATTTATGCACACTTGTGCAGTTTATTAAAGTTGTAAATTCTCGGGTTCTTTTTAGATTCTGTCTTCTGATTATGAAAACTTGTCTTTATTCTCTTAGACAAGGAACAAGCACAACACTTTATTTCTATGTCACTCCAATGCGGTTTAAGTATTACATTATAAAGTCGCGAGTACGTAAATCTGTAGTATTTAATGATGAAACACTATTTACTGTGCCTGGGCCGATAGTTGCACACTTTCTTATCTGGAACGCATCAACTCTCTTCACGGTTGATTACGGGAGAACAATGAGTCCATTCATTCGACCTCAAACTCTCTTCACGGTTGATTGCGGGAGAACAATGAGTCCATTCATTCGCTCAGTCCACTCAGCTGAGGGCGAATGAATGGACTCATTGTTCTCCCGCAATCAACCGTGAAGAGAGTTGATGCGTTCCAGATAAGAAAGTGTGCAACTATCGGCCCAGGCACAGTATGTCCTCTATGTAACTTTTATGCTCACATAATTCTTTAAAAAATATCCTTTGCTTAGAGAACGAAAGATTTGTAACTGTAAAGTCAATTTCTGTTAAACTGAAGTTTTAGGGAATGAAATCCTTGGAAAATTCTTTCGGATAAATTTTTTAATTACATTTGAGATTATTAAACAAATATAGGAAAACTGTAGGATCTTATCCTATTTTAATTATGCATTACTTTATTGGACAACAACGTAGAAATCTAAAATGTATTAAATTGCGTGTTAAAATGTGACTGTTTTCTTTTCGGATAGTTTTGCTATTGCAGCAAATAAATGGGACAAATGTTTTTAGCATTATAATTTTTAAAGTTAAACTTACAAGACAAAAGTTAATCTCTTTATCTCGCGTTCTTGACTTTGTAGGCTTTCTATAAGAAAATTATATGGTTGGTTTTTACATATGGTTACGAATATCTTATTAATCTAATATATTCTTGCTTCTTGCATGTTGTCATATTTATGCTAAAATATTATCTGTGTCCACTTTTGATATCTTGATGTTCATAGCAAACGATGCATAATATGAATCTGCCTTATTATGATTTGTGAAGAAAGCTGAACGATTTTGTTGTCTTTGCAGGTGTTCCACTTGTGTGCTAAAACAAATACAGGCTACATGATGAAGACGTTCAGATGTCCACGTGAGACTGTCTTCGACCAAGAAGTATGTTTCTCTTAAGACAATAATAATTTTATGAATAAATAAAGGAAATCTTGACATTTAAAGTAGAATCGTACCGGTATTAATATTACTACTCTTTCATTTTAGGTTCTACGATGCAACTGGAACTTGTATGTGGACTGTAACGTATCGCAAGACAAATACCACTTCAACAAGTACCTCTCTCAGAGCTTTC
This sequence comes from Yoshiicerus persimilis, assembly GCA_020352615.2. Classification (NCBI taxonomy): domain Eukaryota; kingdom Metazoa; phylum Arthropoda; class Collembola; order Entomobryomorpha; family Tomoceridae; genus Yoshiicerus; species Yoshiicerus persimilis. The sequence goes on along the minus strand of CM036944.2, from coordinate 4,029,796 downwards.
AATTCCTCCGAATCCTTGGAGAATTCTCCGCCAGCTATCAGAAACCAAATGCAACAGTCACTGGATAACAAACTATTTAATTTATTCGTTATAAGCAGGTTAAGTTGATATTGTTATTGTACTCAACTTTGTAATATAGAAAAGTAGTTGCAATGCAGACTGCAACGAGCAGATATTATTCAGTACAGAAGATGTGTATGTTATATTAACGTTTTGAATACTCCCCAGTATCTATTATCAAGATAAATGTACAACAATCAATAATTATTGGAAAATAATCTACTAATATATCTACTTTTGTGGATCAATTTATTTATTATTAAGAATGTTTTCCAAATTTTGTATACTTAATTCGTTCTTTTGATATTACCATTCTAAACACTTCAAAAGGGAATTGTTGAACAATCAGATATATTGTTCTATTTATGGGGTTGCTTGTTTTCCTTTGTTTGGCTGGCTAAATCTTGCCTCTTCTAATGTATCATCTTTAAAATCCTAGCATTCTCGCATATAGCAATTTTAATATTTTCTAATTGAAGATTCAAGTTAAATTGTGATTTTCGGGAGTTATATAATATGCAATAACTTTAATCAGATTATTATGATGTGATTATGTGATACACGAATTATTTAATATTTCTTAATTGAATCTGGATTTACAAAATTGGTATGATTCGTTTTACTGAAGATGAAGGCTTAGGTAAAATCCTGAAATGCATTCCAAATATAAAGATTTGACTGATGACAGTAATTGTTAGCTCTCAAATAGACAAGTGCGGTGTAGTCATATCGTTATCATTATTTTTGCTACCTTGAACATTGTTAAAGTTAGTTGTTTATATTTGTTGTTATTACTGTAAGACAATTACCGGTTTTGAATCGTTTGTAGGCTGAAGTTTGTATGAGTTTAAACGATAGTTAGATAGCTGATTATAATTAAAGTGTGTGCAATTGAGTGTGTGGTTTACAGAGTGTTTGGTGGTAAGTATAGCAGAAGGATATAAGTAGTTATAAGTACACAAATGAATCAATTCACGCTTCTACATTATATACATATTATTGTTGCTATTATATTGTAACGAAGCAATTAATTGCAATTAAGCAAGCAATTAAGTGTTAGCTTCGATTGTTGTTGGTGGGTAATTATCAACCTACAACTTTATTTGTATTTTCACAGCCATAATTTTATAATGACAATTATAGTACCGAAATACATAAATATAATATATAATACGTTTATATATTATTGCTATTTAAAAGTTATACTATGCATACTTACAGTGGTATGTTCGTTCTTCCAATTGCAATTTAACTGCTCAATAAAAGTAATGCTAATTGATTCATACCAAAAGAATTGCTTTTCATTTCCTTTATCGTTTACTATAATTTATCCGAAAATCTTTATTTTATAGTAACTACAGTTATCATTATTTCAAATTAGATCATCGGAATAATTAGTTACGCTTCGAAAGTTGTTGGAAATACCAAGTGCGTCAACTCATTATTACAGTCTCATTTTTAAAGGTGCACAATGACTTTCTACATATAGCGGCTTACGCTATCCTGTAAATGTAAAAACGCCTTGCATGACTACAACAATGATAATGGTGTTTGGTCTGATACAATTTCTTTTATAAGTGCAGTACTAGTTTTTGCCTGACGCACTGGTTTGCTCTAGTTGGAAGATATGTTCTTAGATAAATTCCAGTCAGATTAAGAAAATAAAGAATTATGTCTTGTATTACGCCAAGTATATATAAAGGAGGGATCCTGAGTCATTCCACATTGTCACAGCATCTCCGTGCAGCGAACATATATATTCCAGACAAAAATCTAACTACAATTATTATTATTGGTAAGTTGTTCGTGCTTTTAATTACATGCATTACAAATATGGATTATCCTTTGGAATTTTAATATTGAAAACGTATTTATCGTGTATTTATATTAATCTTTTTTAGAAAATGGTGCGTTGTATTCTTCTCGTTGGGATTTTTGTTGCTTCATTGGCTATGTTGAGCACGGCTTATGCAAAATCTGTTCCAGAAACAAATCTACTTGAATTATTACAAAATTCGAAAGGAGACGAATATTTAAGAGAAAAGAGACAAGTTGGAGTTGGAGTGCCACCAAGTAGTTCAGGCTGCACTGCTCCCGATAATTATTGTCGAAGAGGAAGAGATGCAAGACGAAGATGTTGTAGTTAGTATTCTAAGGACTAGTTTTGCTTTATACTGAAATATGGGTATTAATATTTGTTCATTCTACCTCATGGAAGTACAGAAAATAAATGTAATACTAACTTGCAATAATTTGTTGTGTCTCCAGTCTAGGAGTGTCGCATTTATTTACCACAGTCGAAAGTTATAATTATTACAGTCTTTAATTCGTTTACTATATTTCGGTAAGAATATATATTTCCTTATCTCCGAAGTATAAAAAATAAAACCCCATGCTTATACTCTTATAATAAAATAAAAACCACTGATAAGTGAGTATAACCGTGCAAAGCAAGTTCAAATCAAGTTTATCATACCATCTAATTTAATTACCTTGTAAATACATTCTCTGGAAAAGTTCGTTAAACTTGGAAAAATATTAACACTTGAGAGTAGAAATAATGAAAAGTTATAATGAAATGTACCCTTTTATACAAAGTTTAATTTAATTTGGCAAAATGATTTTTTTGTTGTGTATCATTCACTAAATGTAATATTTAAGGGCATGAACTACATTTTAATTAACTTTTATTGCCATTTCCGAACAACTAACCGTATCAACCTATTTTTTGCATAAATTATGTAACTTTAGTGTGCGCAAATAAGTATTGGTGTGTTTGCTTATCTGCAAGGTATAAAAATAACTGGATAGCTAAAGAGTGGTTTAATTTGCGGTAGCAGTATTTCTTAGAAGGAGTATATACTACTGAATTGGTTTACACATTTAGTAATGACACAGATAAAAACCAGAGTCAATTGGAATGTATTGGTTCGGACAACTTGCTGTGTGTTAGAGATATCAGACGATTCATTACATATACTATTACTTGGTGTAGATTATAAAAGCAAGGGATGGAATTTTAGGTACCTAGATCCTAAATGTAGGTAACCGTTTTACGTTGTCTCACCTGTGCGGTTCATTAACGCAAGTGGATTGTTATTTACATTGTCGCCAATTGTTCTGCGATCGTACTGTACACTCCTTGTAATTAAACTTGAGTAACTTGTTTGCATTTCAGAGCATTGATAGACAAGTTGCATTTGTCATCCTGGTTTTCAGTAAGATAATACGCTCTGCCTCGGTATTGCAAATCTCTGTACATAAAATGTGCAATTCCGCGAAAATTCCATGGATTATCCCCTTCAGTTTAATATTTCTCTTTCTCAACTGTAGTCAAAATTTTGTTTCAGCTGGAGACACTAATGATACCGAATTGGATGAACTTCCTGTCATTCAAGTAGTCAGTCGTAAGTGGGAATATTTAGATTCCAGTAACACTTCTTTCCTAGGAGAACCAGAAAGTCAAATCACATTGAATTGTACTGCTCGCTATCCTATCAAGTGGGTCATCACAGGTCATCAGGTAAACGGAATGTTGTCAAAATTGAATTTTCAAGAGGTTTTACTAATTTAAGTGCATATTCTTGATTAATTTTGCAGGGAAACTATTTTTTCCACGCCGGAAACAGGAAAACTCAATTTTATGCAGAAAACTATACTCTTCAGGAAGATGAGAATGTGAATTCAAATCAACTTGTCTATTCTGTGGAAACGTGGAATTATTTCGAAAAAGGGTCAGTTGCAAGTGTCAGGGTGGTTTGCCAAAGTGTCACCGACGATGAAAAATCCAGCCGTGTCAATATTTTTGTTCCTGGTACAAGCTACAAAGTGCTTTGAAAAATGTTTCTTTCCAGTTATTTGCTTCATTTTTGTGTTAATATTCTAGATAAACATCCACAAATCATTTGTCCACCGAAATCCATTGGAAGACTTCCAAGAGGAAATACTGTTCCATGTCCTGTAACGGATCCAAGAATTTCTGTTAAGCTTTTTAAAAGAAATCCTCATCCTTCAACGCATTTAACGGCAATCAGGGCGAAATATGATCCAGTTAATGGATTCAAACTTTCGGATAACCGACAAGAATCGGGAACGTTTATTTGCGTAACTCCGCGGGATGTTTGTACAGTCTTTCTGGGCGAAGATAAAAACGAAGAAGGTATACCAATTAATTAATTTATTGTAAATTCATATTTTGTAATGTAATTATGTTAATTCCATATTTGTATATTTTCTGTTAGGATTCTTGGCATTGCCCAGTGAAAAATCCGTCACTCAGTGGTCAAACGCAACATTGAAATTAATGTGTGTTGATAAAATTCCCATTGAATTCGAAATTAATTCCTCAAATGTAATATCTCGGAAAGAAAATGAAATTATTCTGCGAGGTCGTAATGGAGATAATGGAACAATTACGTGCAAAGGAGGAAATCACTCGCATACATGGAATTATTTGTTTGTCGGTGAGTTATTTCTCATTGTACATTTTAAATTGCATTAAAAACTGTCTAACTTTTGGGAAATACAACTTAGATCGCCCAAGATTAAGATTCAACTGCAAAGAAGGAGAAATTGATTGCATCTCTGAAGGCAGAAACAAAAGTATTGCCAGCGTTCGTTGTAAAGACAAGAATGACTGTTCTTTACTCCGAGGATGCTTTGGAAATGAAAATTGTCAAAACGAACGACAATTGTACTTTACTGGAGAGCCTAAAGAAGGTTTTTGTCCTACTGCCAATTACTCATCTTGTATCAGTTTTCGGAATTTATATTTCAATGGACTAATTGAATGTGGTGTGGCGAATAAGGGAAAAACTATTCTCTATGAATTTTTTACTGGATTAAGCCTTATCAAATGTATGTTCCTTTAATTATAATTTATGTGATTTAATTTTACGCACGTACCACATTTTCCCATAAATAACAAATTACTGGTTAACTTTTTCTTCAATAGACGAAAACTGGCAAGATGCACCCACAGATGAATTAATTAGGATGGATTCTGTTTCCCCTGTTCTTTACGCAAATGAATCGACGTTGTTCGTTTGTGAAGCTTCCAGCTACTTGTTTTCAGACGGATTTCACTATGAAATTAAATTTTATAATGGCAGTAGAGCTATTTTGGATAATGGTATTGTTATTATTTTAAGATGTAAAGAAATAGAAGGATAAATTGTCACAATTGTCATATTATTGTTATGTAATTCTTCAGAAGGTTAATTATTTCAGCCATAACGTCTGGGAATAATTTTTCGCTTAAAATCGTAAATCGTCTTCTCAAGAATGAACATCAAAGATTAATTCTGTAATATGATCATGACTTTTTAGATTCGTTGCGGGTAAATAAATATATTCAGGAACGGAGACAAGTTCACGAATTAAATATTGTCTCTGCAGTGGAAATCCGTTTGCCAATTGATGCGACTGAACTTTCTTGCTTTGTCTCTTTGGCTGATGAACCTATTGTTCTCCATGCTTCACGATCATTCACTGTAAAATGTAAGTTATTAGGTTATTACTATTTGCTTCATTTTCGGTAGAAATGCAAAACAAGAAAAATTACAAATATTGTAGGTAATAAAAGATTTTCAATTTTTAAAATGTTTCAGATTTGGAAAAGCCATCTATTTTTACGGATAATCAAAATGTCGAATTTCAAAGAGGATCTTACAGACAAAGGTTGATTTGTTCGGCTAGAGGGGAGCCTAGTCCAAACACCAGATGGGAAATTAATGGACAGGTTATTTAACATTTTGCACGCCATCAATAAAACACTATCCCACATATTTCTTCAACTTTGTGAATTGAATTAATATTTTGCAGGTTCCGGGACCAGAATTCGTGACGAGAAGAACATCAGAAGGAGATTGTATTTTAGAATTTCCAGATATTTCTGAAAATCATACAGGTTATTATAAATGCATTGCAAGCAACTCCTTAGGAAATTATAGTATGGTTTTTAATGTTACTGTTACAGAGGAAGATTTAAGTACGAAAACGGAAAACGTTATCATTTAACGTATTGCTGTACATTTTTCCTTTTGAATTGCATTTATTTATCATTTAGATCTTGTATAATAAATTCCTTTTGGTAAAGAAATCTGTTGCGTTATTTTTAGATTAAATATTCATGTAGTGTATCTGAACTGAATACAATATAATATTATAGGCAATTTATGTATATAGGAAGTTCTTGATCATAAAATATCATTTAATATCATTTCTACAAATGTATGAACTATGAAACTGAAACTACATCTATTAATAGTCCCGGTGGTAAATGTAAGGTCGTTATTTTTAGCTGCTTGTCCGAAAAACCTCTACTGCAGTATAGCTTTGGATTGCTTTCAATTTTGTTGACTCCTCATCATGTGGAATTGAACAACATTTAAGCGGAAATTTGTAATTTGTTGTTTTTTCATAACAATATTTTTAATCTGATAGTCAAAATAAAGAATTGGACAAAATCATATTTGTTTACCTGTTGTGGGCAATTTCATCAATCTGTTGTAGATTTTGTGTTATTTATTCTTTGCCATTTGACAATTGGACTTGGAAAATGGGATCTGGTGCTGAGGAGTTAATTCCTCCGATAATGACTATTCCAAGAGAGGTAAAATAATTTATTTCTAAGTAGATTCTAGTAGATTAAAGAATTTAATAAGCTAAAATATTTAAAATGTCTTATGATTTGAATAGGTAAAGGCAGTTATCTATAGCAAACTGTCTGAAAAGCAATTAGTAGAACTTCGACTGGTTTGTTCTCAATGGCGAAAAGAAATCGATGACCTTTGTGACTTTACCGTGGAAATTGATGACAGGAAACCATATTTTGAAAGAATTTTAGATCTCCGAGTGAAACATTGCACGGTGCTCCATTTCCTTTGCCCTCCGCCTTTGGGCACATCGAATACTTATTTAAATTATCCTAATTTGCTAAGATCTTTGAATATTCTTACAGATAAAATATCATCTGAGAATCTATTTTCACTCGTCGGTGATTGCACACAATATTTAAGAGAATTTTCGATTTTGTTATCCCCTCCGCTAATATCCTCAGTGTTTCCAGTAACGTTGTCGAATGCCAGATTCGAGAAATTGCAAAAACTAAATTTGAATTTAACTACTGTGTCTTCATCTGGTGGTCCATTTCGTCCACCAATTGGCCCCATGAAAACTGAAGATATTCTATTTTCACAAATACTGTGCAACCCAATGGAAAATCTAAAAAGCTTAAGAATTGAAATAAGATGTGTGGGAACAATTCAAATTTCACGATTTTCCTCCCTTGTTCTTGCTTTTCTTGGAAAACATTGGAAAACCTTGGAATTTTTGGATTTCGATTTAATCCAAGGGCATGGCATGCCCTTGGCGGAAGCAAAGCCTCTAAATGAATCAGATTTAAGTGTTATTGATTTCGCATCCCTGCAAAAAGTTACCAAATTAAAATTCGCTCGTGTCGTTAACTCCACATCAATCGGAATTGACCTTTGGGCTCATTTGTTAGCAGCTCAAGAAAAACTTGAGTATTTGGAAACAGATATTCTCCCTGCGTCAAATTCTCTATTCAAAGCAATTGTATCAAAAAATTATCAGACTCTCGTTCAAGTTGACATTTCTGATATGAGTGTTTGGGGAGAAGAGGACGCAGAGCAATTCGATCTTACTGTATTTGAAAATTGTAACTGCTTGAAAAAACTCACTCTGGATAGAAACGCTGTGCAAAGAAGATTATTTGACTGTCCGGAATTAATTAATTTGTTTAATCTCCCAGATATGCTGGAGGAATTGGCACTGAATTACTTTCTTATTCTCTCTGACGAACTTTTGCTTCTTTTTAATGGTAATGTTGGAAACTCTCTCCAAAGTATAAGTTTGACCCAGTGTGGAAACTCTGGAATGTATGGAGTGGACGGTTCCGTTTTAGAGCGAATCATTTGTTTACCGTCTATTAACTTTATTGAGATTTCTGCCCTTAATTATTCGGATGAAGAGGAAAGAATTAAACTTAACCTAATTTTAAATGCTTTTGGCTATGGAAATGACCGCCCCTATTTCCAGTTGTCAAAAATCGAGTCAGAGTTACAAGCTGATTTGATTCATTTGTAAACAAATATACAATTTTAATTATACGAATGAATGCTGAATTTATTTATCCAAATAAATCAAAAATTCTGTCGACAGTTTTTTAATGCGCAATGACAATTTATTATCTACTAGTTTACCAATTTCTTATTCCCTCCCGTGATATCCAGAAAAGACAACCAATCAGTCAAGACTGACTGGGACAACGGGAATACGAAAATTAGGCACAAAGAAAGTTATTATTAAAATCTGACAAATTATTATTATTTTATCAATTATGAGTTCAAAGTCAAAATTATTTCCTTTACCTTGATGATACATGCATTCAAAATTGTTAAGCCAAGAATTAAGATTTACAGCATTGTAAAAACATTTACTAAAATTATTTTGCTAAAAAATTATTATAATGCACAAATTAACACATCAACAAATTAACAAACTGGAATTTCCGATTCATGCTCATAAATCTGCTAACATTTAGTAATACTTTGAAACCTAAAAAGACAGGAAATTTTATCGAAGTTACTATTGTTACTATTAATACTATCGAAGTTGTACTATTGTGACATGTTAATAAAGCTTAATTTCAATTTCAATTTCAAGTTAATTGTAGTACTACTATTTTTAACGAAAATGAACGCTTTGTGACTCCTGTTGGGGGGATGAACACAATAAGCTTTTCATAGGGGAAAAGCAATAAAGAGAAGAAGAGTTAAAAGGTTCGATGTTCTGTACAATGTAAAAATAGGTGTTTATTTATAGTTTCTTGAAAGGTCAACATACATAAAAGAATAGTACAGATAATGCCAATTAATTCGCCAATAAAGAAGAGAGATGTACTTTAGAATTTGTAACCAAATCTCTTTGAACAAAATACAATAAATTGTCGTTCGACAATAGATTCATATACCGTACGGTAATTGAATAGAAAACATAAGTTGCCGTTCGGCAAGTAGTTACTTGTAATTAAGGGAAGGCGCAGTTCTGCACCGAAAAGGAGAAAGGAGCCGTTCGGCTGAGGTAGCAAGAGTGAGTGAGTTGGAGGAAGAGCTGTTGGAGTAGATCTTGTCCAGCAAGGGCAAACTCTAAGCAGAAAGCGAGGAGTCTGGAAGCAAACGTGGCTTCTTGACCCGCGGACGAGTCGCATCCTTCAGTGAGACGACACGGGCTGTTACGGGGGTTACAGAGTCCGCCACTAAATCTTTACCGCTATGGTAAAGCCTCTTCTGAGCACGGCACCAACGATTGTTGCGAGGATTAGGACAGTCTTTCGGGCGGTGGCCAATAGCTCCGCATTTTTTGCATGTAAAGAAAGATGTCCGTTGAGCCAGAGTGATGACAAGGTCAGGTGCTGTGACAGGAGAATCTAGCCATGTGTCGATTTGAAAATACAAATCCTCTAAAGAGACCGGTGGAGAGTTGTCGATTAAGGCAGCTTTCCAGCAGGGGTGGAGACCAGAGAGAACATCAAGTAACAAGGACTGGTTGAATTCGTCTTCAGAGAGAATGGAACCGACTTGTGCAAACATCTGCTTTCGTGCTCTTTCTGCAAACCGTCGTACAGTTTCGTTCGAATTCTGTACGGCACCAACGATATTAATGGGCTTCACTAAAGGTGACGAAGCAAAACAAAATTAGCAAATCCCAAAATAGCCGAAAATTTAATGCATAAATACTAGCATGGAAAAATAAGGGATTTTAGCAAAAATTAGTAAATATAGAATTAGTGAAAATAGAAGTATAACAAGGAAGAATTTTTATCTACGTCTTTCTTTTGCGCAGATTATAATTGTGATTTACACTTTCTACAGACTCGGCTCTAGTTGGAATTGGAACTGGAGTTTCAGAAATTCCAACGGGTCGGTCATAATAAGGTTTGATGTTCACGATATTGTGAACTCCCAAACTTGTATTACCAGGAACACTGGCTAGCTTATAAGTTAGTTTAGAACATACTTTTAAAATCTTATGAGGGCCTTGCCAGCGAAATGCAAACTTTTTAATTAACTTTTTCAGTTTACTAGATTGTGGGTGTGTGCGTAACAGCACTAAATCGCCCACAGAGAAGGAAATAAACTTGTGACGTCTATTATAATATTTGGCTTGTTTTTCCTGCGCAGTTTCAATATTTGCTCTAGCTTTAGCGTAAACTTTCACCAGAGTGTCTATTAAAACGGATTTGTACTCGCTGCGAGAATGCACTTCACAGTTTTGGTCATCAGAAATCCATCTGTCGAATGGTAGAGAGACTTCCCTACCTAGGTTTAACATTGAAGGACTAAAACCGGTAGTGTCACTGACAGCAGTACGTAGAGCCAGAGCGACTTCAGGCAAGAATTCATCCCATTTGGAATGTTTTTGCGAAATATAGGAAGAGAGAATTGCTCGAATGTTGCGATTTACTCTTTCAGTGATGTTACACTGAGGATGGTATGAAGAAGTAAATCTTTGTTTGACACCCCATGTCTTACAAAGTGTAGCAACTGTGGAAGACTTAAAACTAGTCCCATTATCAGATAGGAGAGCCACTGGGGCTCCCCACCTACAGAAAATTTCTTTATGTAGAATGGAAGCAATTCGATGAGCCTTTCCATCGCGTAAAGGGAACAATTCGACCCATTTAGTAAAGTGGTCAACGACTACTAACAACTCAGTGTTTCTATTCGCTGTAGTAGGTAAAACGCCAATTAAGTCGATTGCCAAAATATCCCAAGGGCCAAAAGCTTTAACACTTTGTAATTGCCCTGATGGTTTGGTATTTGGACTTTTCGTTGACTGACAGATATGACATGACTTGACATAAGCATATACGTCTTCGTGCATGTTGAACCAGAATACTCGGCGAAGGAGCCGGAGTATTGTTTTGCGATATCCCATATGGCCACTTTCACTGCGGTCATGAAAATAGGATAATATGTCCTTCCTTAAACACTTTGGAATGAAAGGATATCTACCACCACTTTTGCCGAATTTGTAGAGTACTCCGTTTACAACATTGAAACCAGGAGGCAAATCGGCAAGAAGAGAAAGAACTTCAGGGTCGTTTGACTGTTGTTCTTTGATGGAAGACAAACTAATAGTGTTTGTAATTGTGCAAAGAAGGTTGTGCGAAGGAAATTGCACTGGAGGAAACATGTCTTCATTAATGTATTCCTCTTCAGGAGGGCCAACTGGGGCTCTAGAAAGTGCGTCACTCACGACATTCAATCTACCTTTTATGTGTGAAATAATAGGCTGAAAATCTTGGATTTTCAATGCCCAACGCATTAATTTGCTATTTGTGTCACGCATGCTATGCAACCATGTAAGCGCCTTATTATCAGTTTGAAGCTGAAATTCTTGACCGTCAAGATAGTGTTCAAACTTTTTAAGGGCCCAAACAATTGCAAGGCACTCCTTTTCACATGCATGATAACTGGATTCAGTTTTTGTCAAAGTGCGACTAGCAAAGGCAATTGGTCGTTCGCGTCCGTCGTGGGACATTTGGCTGAGTGTAGAGTTTACACTTTCAGAATTGTCATGACTTACTTGCGCTAATACACCTGCAATGCCAATATCGGAGGCATCTGTCCTTAATATAAAAGGTTTGGAGAAATCTGGAATAGAAAGAGTGACGGTGTCACAGAGTTCAGAGATAAGTCGGTCAAAAGCAAGCTGTTGAGATTCACCCCATGAAAACTTCACAGATTTACTGAGTAGTTTATTTAGCGGAGAAGCAATGTCACTGAAACGAGGTATGAAGTGGCGATACCAGCCACAGAAACCTAGAAAACGTTTTATATCTTTTGGAGATCTTGGTATAGGATAATTGCGTACAGCAGACACTTTATCGGGGTCTGCTTTGATACCAGAAGGTGTAATAATGAAACCGAGATACTTCACAGTTGTTTTGCCAAAACTGCATTTATCGAGATTGATAGTTAGATTTGCAGATCGCAATTTTTCCAAAACAAAAGTCAAGTGTTGGATATGTTCAGCCCAAGTACTAGAATAAATGATGATATCATCTAAATATGCATCGGCAAAGACACCACGGCAATCAGCGAGCAAAGTATCCATAAAACGTTGGTAAACAGCTGGTGCTGTTTTTAAGCCGAAAGGCATACGAGTGAATTCGAATTTTCCGAGTTCACAAATAAAGGCAGTGAAATGAATGCAATTTGGATGCATTGGGAGCTGCCAATATCCCTTTCGTTTGTCAATAACTGAAATAAATTTTGCATCTCCAGCGCGATGGAGGAGATCGGGGATATTGCGGAAACAATAGGGGTCACCTTTGCATCGTTGATTTAATTTGCGATAGTCCAAGGTAAATCTATACTTGTCTCCCTGCTTTTGAACATTAACGGGTGACGCCCATTCGGATTTCGAAGGTCGGATAATACCCAGAGCTAACATTTCTTTCACCATGAAATTAATGCGCTCATTCTTGGCAGGAGAAACTCGATAGGCTCGTTGAGCAATAGGAGGACCGGTGACGAAAATTTCGCATTCGGCTAAAGGAGTACAACCTGTATTGTCACTAGCAACATCAGAAAATTTATCGAGTAGTGATGTGATATCCGACTACTGTTCACTGTTAAGACCTTGCAATGCACATAAGTATTCATGATTGTTGTAAGGGTGTGGTAATTTGGGTTCAGAGGAAAAGAAGAATCTTCCACGTGGAGTATCAAGCAGAATGTTTGCATGATGGATAAAATCGAGTCCAAGAATTAAAGGAAGTGACAGTGATTTCATTACAATAAATTCGAAAAGAAATTCTCGATTTCGTAAAGTTAAAGAAATTGGAAGTGTGCCAAGTGGCTTAGCAAGCGAAGTGTCACCGAGTTTTAGGGGTGGCAAGATTTTTGGAACATACTGTAAGCCTAAGGAGCGTACTGTTTGTTCGCTAATGCAAGTATCATCGGCTCCACAATCAAAAAGAGCATTGAAATTATGGGAAAGAATTGTAACAGTGACAATAGGGGTAGATTTGGAAAAATATTCGGGTTGAGAAGTGAACCCTAATTTCACTTCTTCCCGCTGGAGTTTTCCGAGGAAGGACCAGGGGCTGGTTGAGCGGCTGCAGCTTCGGCTGCGCGTTTTCGCTGTAACTTTTTGCATTCGGAAATTTCGTGTCCTTTATTTTTGCAATAAGTGCAAAATAAAGACAAATCTTTTGAAGAACTACTACTTGGTTGTTCTTTTTCAGAAGAAATCGGTGGAGGAAGGTCTGCCTTAGAAGATGCAGACTGAGAACTACTATGTGTAGGCTGGGGAGTGAACTTTTTAAATGGAATATTTTTATTCTGCTGAACTTTGATCAACGGATCTGTAGAACGGCAACGAAAAAGTTGCTTACCCATGAAGGAACGGGTTTTGTTAATATCCGTGATGACTTCGCGTGTGGTTGTAATGACTGTAATAACACTATCTAGTCTAAAACCACGGAGTTGAACAGCAATCTCAGGAAGGCAAGAATTTATAATTCTGTCTACCACTTTCACTGGGTCAACTGCAGGATCAATTTTTAGGTACAGATTATTTATTTGCCAACAATATGCTTCGAAAGCCACATCAATATGTTGGGTCATAGAAAAAAGTTTGTGCATAAGAATATCTTTGCAACTATCACTGTTGTGATATGTGCAAAATTCCGCCTTAAACGTATCCCAATCAGTTATTGTGGCTTTTACACCACGAAACCAATTAGCAGTGTCGCTATCTTTAGCAAACATACGACCTGCCATGAAATGCCAAAGTGACTTCGATGTCTTTTTATGCGTGAAGTATTCTTCAACTTCAGCAAGGAAGGACTCCGGTGTCATGTCAGTAGCGACAAACACCGGCATGGGGAAAGACGAAAACGAGTCAACCAGCACGGTAGGAGGCAAGGTTTTACTTGCAGTTTCAAGGGCAGTAATGGCAGCTTTCTGTCTGGCATTTTCGGCCAGGACGTCTTTCAGTGCCCTCTCCAAAGCATCAATTTGCTTATCCATGATGAGCGAGGTCAAAGAAGAATGAGGAGTGCACTAATTAATGCAAACTGAAAGATAAGGGATGACTCAAGGTAAAGAATACGATTAGGCTTTTGAATAAGGTAATTGGTTTATTGCGCTGGAAAGACAAAACCAATGTATAAAGAATCACTAAATGCAATTATGATGATTTCTGGCGACAGCCAGACTTAGGAATCTTATCGCGAGTTTCACTTGGCCAAGGTTAGCAGCAAACCGAAAGTTACAAGTAAGAAAATGTGGAATTATATATTCCAATGTTACTGACTTTTGAGTAAAATGCTGTAACTACGCAAGTGTTACTACGAAAGAGACAAAATAAGTTTGCGTTTAGCTGGCTTGTTATAATTCTGCCATAAAAATAGTATTGTTAGCGCAGCAAACAAAAAATGCGAAAGCAAATTGCAAATTTTTAGCAAATCAAAAATATTTGAGAGCAAGAAAAATGTACGCAAATTTATTGCAAAGCAGCAAATTAGGAATCGCAGGGCGCAATAGCTAATAAGGCTCAAGAAAGAAAACAAAATAATGGCAGTACTAAATGTATTTTTAACCAAAGAAAACTCAAATAAAACACCAAAATTGTACAAGAACTAAATTTTAGTTGGGCGCCATATTGTGACTCCTGTTGGGGGGATGAACACAATAAGCTTTTCATAGGGGAAAAGCAATAAAGAGAAGAAGAGTTAAAAGGTTCGATGTTCTGTACAATGTAAAAATAGGTGTTTATTTATAGTTTCTTGAAAGGTCAACATACATAAAAGAATAGTACAGATAATGCCAATTAATTCGCCAATAAAGAAGAGAGATGTACTTTAGAATTTGTAACCAAATCTCTTTGAACAAAATACAATAAATTGTCGTTCGACAATAGATTCATATACCGTACGGTAATTGAATAGAAAACATAAGTTGCCGTTCGGCAAGTAGTTACTTGTAATTAAGGGAAGGCGCAGTTCTGCACCGAAAAGGAGAAAGGAGCCGTTCGGCTGAGGTAGCAAGAGTGAGTGAGTTGGAGGAAGAGCTGTTGGAGTAGATCTTGTCCAGCAAGGGCAAACTCTAAGCAGAAAGCGAGGAGTCTGGAAGCAAACGTGGCTTCTTGACCCGCGGACGAGTCGCATCCTTCAGTGAGACGACACGGGCTGTTACGGGGGTTACAGAGTCCGCCACTAAATCTTTACCGCTATGGTAAAGCCTCTTCTGAGCACGGCACCAACGATTGTTGCGAGGATTAGGACAGTCTTTCGGGCGGTGGCCAATAGCTCCGCATTTTTTGCATGTAAAGAAAGATGTCCGTTGAGCCAGAGTGATGACAAGGTCAGGTGCTGTGACAGGAGAATCTAGCCATGTGTCGATTTGAAAATACAAATCCTCTAAAGAGACCGGTGGAGAGTTGTCGATTAAGGCAGCTTTCCAGCAGGGGTGGAGACCAGAGAGAACATCAAGTAAGAAGGACTGGTTGAATTCGTCTTCAGAGAGAATGGAACCGACTTGTGCAAACATCTGCTTTCGTGCTCTTTCTGCAAACCGTCGTACAGTTTCGTTCGAATTCTGTACGGCACCAACGATATTAATGGGCTTCACTAAAGGTGACGAAGCAAAACAAAATTAGCAAATCCCAAAATAGCCGAAAATTTAATGCATAAATACTAGCATGGAAAAATAAGGGATTTTAGCAAAAATTAGTAAATATAGAATTAGTGAAAATAGAAGTATAACAAGGAAGAATTTTTATCTACGTCTTTCTTTTGCGCAGATTATAATTGTGATTTACACTTTCTACAGACTCGGCTCTAGTTGGAATTGGAACTGGAGTTTCAGAAATTCCAACGGGTCGGTCATAATAAGGTTTGATGTTCACGATATTGTGAACTCCCAAACTTGTATTACCAGGAACACTGGCTAGCTTATAAGTTAGTTTAGAACATACTTTTAAAATCTTATGAGGGCCTTGCCAGCGAAATGCAAACTTTTTAATTAACTTTTTCAGTTTACTAGATTGTGGGTGTGTGCGTAACAGCACTAAATCGCCCACAGAGAAGGAAATAAACTTGTGACGTCTATTATAATATTTGGCTTGTTTTTCCTGCGCAGTTTCAATATTTGCTCTAGCTTTAGCGTAAACTTTCACCAGAGTGTCTATTAAAACGGATTTGTACTCGCTGCGAGAATGCACTTCACAGTTTTGGTCATCAGAAATCCATCTGTCGAATGGTAGAGAGACTTCCCTACCTAGGTTTAACATTGAAGGACTAAAACCGGTAGTGTCACTGACAGCAGTACGTAGAGCCAGAGCGACTTCAGGCAAGAATTCATCCCATTTGGAATGTTTTTGCGAAATATAGGAAGAGAGAATTGCTCGAATGTTGCGATTTACTCTTTCAGTGATGTTACACTGAGGATGGTATGAAGAAGTAAATCTTTGTTTGACACCCCATGTCTTACAAAGTGTAGCAACTGTGGAAGACTTAAAACTAGTCCCATTATCAGATAGGAGAGCCACTGGGGCTCCCCACCTACAGAAAATTTCTTTATGTAGAATGGAAGCAATTCGATGAGCCTTTCCATCGCGTAAAGGGAACAATTCGACCCATTTAGTAAAGTGGTCAACGACTACTAACAACTCAGTGTTTCTATTCGCTGTAGTAGGTAAAACGCCAATTAAGTCGATTGCCAAAATATCCCAAGGGCCAAAAGCTTTAACACTTTGTAATTGCCCTGATGGTTTGGTATTTGGACTTTTCGTTGACTGACAGATATGACATGACTTGACATAAGCATATACGTCTTCGTGCATGTTGAACCAGAATACTCGGCGAAGGAGCCGGAGTATTGTTTTGCGATATCCCATATGGCCACTTTCACTGCGGTCATGAAAATAGGATAATATGTCCTTCCTTAAACACTTTGGAATGAAAGGATATCTACCACCACTTTTGCCGAATTTGTAGAGTACTCCGTTTACAACATTGAAACCAGGAGGCAAATCGGTAAGAAGAGAAAGAACTTCAGGGTCGTTTGACTGTTGTTCTTTGATGGAAGACAAACTAATAGTGTTTGTAATTGTGCAAAGAAGGTTGTGCGAAGGAAATTGCACTGGAGGAAACATGTCTTCATTAATGTATTCCTCTTCAGGAGGGCCAACTGGGGCTCTGGAAAGTGCGTCACTCACGACATTCAATCTACCTTTTATGTGTGAAATAATAGGCTGAAAATCTTGGATTTTCAATGCCCAACGCATTAATTTGCTATTTGTGTCACGCATGCTATGCAACCATGTAAGCGCCTTATTATCAGTTTGAAGCTGAAATTCTTGACCGTCAAGATAGTGTTCAAACTTTTTAAGGGCCCACACAATTGCAAGGCACTCCTTTTCACATGCATGATAACTGGATTCAGTTTTTGTCAAAGTGCGACTAGCAAAGGCAATTGGTCGTTCACGTCCGTCGTGGGACATTTGGCTGAGTGTAGAGTTTACACTTTCAGAATTGTCATGACTTACTTGCGCTAATACACCTGCAATGCCAATATCGGAGGCATCTGTTTTATCAATTATGAGTTCAAAGTCAAAATTATTTCCTTTACCTTGATGATACATGCATTCAAAATTGTTAAGCCAAGAATTAAGATTTACAGCATTGTAAAAACATTTACTAAAATTATTTTGCTAAAAAATTATTATAATGCACAAATTAACACATCAACAAATTAACAAACTGGAATTTCCGATTCATGCTCATAAATCTGCTAACATTTAGTAATACTTTGAAACCTAAAAAGACAGGAAATTTTATCGAAGTTACTATTGTTACTATTAATACTATCGAAGTTGTACTATTGTGACATGTTAATAAAGCTTAATTTCAATTTCAATTTCAAGTTAATTGTAGTACTACTATTTTTAACGAAAATGAACGCTTTGTGACTCCTGTTGGGGGGATGAACACAATAAGCTTTTCATAGGGGAAAAGCAATAAAGAGAAGAAGAGTTAAAAGGTTCGATGTTCTGTACAATGTAAAAATAGGTGTTTATTTATAGTTTCTTGAAAGGTCAACATACATAAAAGAATAGTACAGATAATGCCAATTAATTCGCCAATAAAGAAGAGAGATGTACTTTAGAATTTGTAACCAAATCTCTTTGAACAAAATACAATAAATTGTCGTTCGACAATAGATTCATATACCGTACGGTAATTGAATAGAAAACATAAGTTGCCGTTCGGCAAGTAGTTACTTGTAATTAAGGGAAGGCGCAGTTCTGCACCGAAAAGGAGAAAGGAGCCGTTCGGCTGAGGTAGCAAGAGTGAGTGAGTTGGAGGAAGAGCTGTTGGAGTAGATCTTGTCCAGCAAGGGCAAACTCTAAGCAGAAAGCGAGGAGTCTGGAAGCAAACGTGGCTTCTTGACCCGCGGACGAGTCGCATCCTTCAGTGAGACGACACGGGCTGTTACGGGGGTTACAGCTTGTATTTGTTTCTTTAAAACGCAGCTGTATGCTAATTTTATTCATGACAAAAATTAGAATTCCTAGCTCACATGCAATCAAAAGTTCTATCAATTTTTTAATTTCACTAAATATCTAGCTTAGCGTTTCTGATTTACTTCGATGACATCCAGAAAAAAACATCCCTCAAAATCAAAACTCGGAAAACTGAAATATAAAAAAAGTAATAATTAAAAAATGTGACAAATGCAGCAAAGAATTTTTTTAAATAACTCTAATTTTACCTTTTCCCAAGTTCGGAATGATATCAAAGATACAAACGATCACATTTAGCAAAGATTTCGCTAATTATTTCCAGTAACCTTTTAGAATAGGTAGTTACGTCGGAGCGATTAAGTACACCCTTCAAGTTATTCGTCATTTTCCTGAGAGATTCTATGTCAATGAATTTATTTTCTTGTAAAGCTGTTTTCATATCTTGCCACTCATCTCCAGGTGTAAAATTTTCCAGAAATGAATTTCCGGCAGTTTCATTTGTTGTTAGAAATGTGGCAACAATTTCAATAGCTTCGCTGGAAAAACTGTTGTCTTTTGGAGAAATGTGGATCCGATCTATCGAAATTGCTCTCATGTGCTTTCTCCTTCTCGCGGTAATATTTTGGAAATTATCACTTTCGATGGCAAGTTTTAAGTCATTCCATACTTGGTATGCATTTGTGTCTTGCAAATCTCTTTGGGATACCATGAATTCTCTTAGAGGGCTCAAGTGATACGAAGGGTCAACAGTGAACGCAACTTTTCCCAACCGAATTAGAATTTTATGCTCTTCTGGATTGTTATCCATAGGAGTAATGGCTAATATCACACCTCCTCCTAAAGAAGCATACTTCAGAAATGCACTAAATTCCTCTTCGGTTTGTTGATAACCATTTGAAATTATGACATCGTGTTGGAGCAAGAATGTAACATTGCGTATTTCTGCATCTGAGCACTGAGCAGTACTTTTTGTGATTATTCCTCTCTCTGTAAGCACCTTCTGAAATCTTTCGGGTCCTCCAACATTTGGATGCAAGCAGAATATTCCAGCAGTTGTATTAACATTTATACGTTGTCTCGCAGAAGATTTAGCAACCCACTTAACAAGATTTCCAAACAGTTTATCATTATCGAACCTTGAATCATCCTTTGTCAATCCCACAAAACAAGTAGCGTGGGTGCATGCCGCAAATCTTCCTTGTCCGTACCACCCAGCAGTGACCCAAGGGCGCAAAAACGATTGGAATTTTCCCACTAATACGGGAAAAGCGTTTTTCCCGTAAACTGTCATTATTCCTGCTACATCTTGCCTTTCCATTGCTTTTACTCCTTCTAAAATGAAATCCAAGGCACTATTCTTGGAAATAAAGACATCTTGGTTGTGGGTGGGTGTCTCTGTGTGCTTTTCAACGTTATTTCCTCCCAAAGAAACAATAAGGACTACCACCACCAGCACTATGAGGACAATCACACATAGAGCTGCCCTAAAAATTAACTTTTTTCGCTTTGAATTATTATTGGAAAGTCGTTCCATTTTGAAATATTCAGATACCATTTTAAAAACACACAACTCCAAGATTTCTGTGAACTGTTGAGTTAATGATGGAATTTGTTAATTTTCATCTCTTATTAAATAGTAAATTGTACTTCGTAATCAACTTACTGCTCTTTTAATCTGCTTTCACTATTTCCGTTCTTGCAATATTGCAAGCAATTTGCTAACCAAAAGATTGATTGCATGGTGCACATAGCTACTCATCAGTTATCAAAGTCGTCATTTTTTGATAAAGTGGTGAACGGAAGAGTGGTTTTAAAAACGTCAGTAACGTCAAGTATCTTAATATTCTCTTCCCTGCTGTCGAACCGAAGACAGAGAAGCAGAGAACTGTTTTAAATGTGCTTTATTGTCCTCAGTCTCAATTCTTTGAATTGAACTCTGCGTCATACATAATATCAAATCGTGCAATAAAAATTC